>JAODLM010000831.1:0-100000 GCA_036937905.1 Salvia rosmarinus
GTAGGTGTCAACTACATGTATTAAGGGTGACAATTGTCACCCATAAGCACCACACACATCCCATACCTCTCACCCCCAAAATCAGATTTCAGTCATCTTCTTCCCCATTTTCGCCCATCCTCCTCCAAGAACAGCTCCAAGATCAGCCACTCCACCATTCAAAAAAAGTGGACATAAGCTCCTTGCTCAAGATGGACAGCGAAGCCTTCCAGGCTATGAGCCTCTCCTCAGCCAACCCCTTCGATTCCCCACTGAATTTCACACCAAGGTGAAGAATCTAAACCTTGGACTCAATAGTGTTGGAGCTACATACATGCATGTACACATATATGCTTGAATGTGCTAGATTTATAAGCATAGGTGATTGCATGTTGATTTACCCTGACGAACAGCAACTTCACGAAATTATTAGACTACGTTACAGTGGTCCGATGATTATGAATTTTTAATATGTTGAAAATATATGTGTCTAATATGCCTCTGTAAACTTTCAAGTCCATCCAACATGATTTGCTATTTTAATCATATTTTTTGAAAGCATCGCGCAAATATGTGAAATCGCCGTGTTCATCACCCATAATCCGTGGCTTTCGTTTTAAGTTTTGCTAATGATAAAACTCTGAAATTTAGCAGAAACATAATTCAGCATGTCTAGAAGATGTATGTAAATTTTCAGAATTTTCTAAAAAGTCTTACTATTTATTCCAGATTTTACAATTTAACTGCACAAAACTGTCACGGGAGTGATAGCTTGTGGTAAAACATTTTTATCTCCCAATCTATTGTGAATCATTGAGTGAGGCTTTGTCTGGATAAAACTAGACTTAAGTGGCTTTTCAATATGATTAGTTTCATTTCCAGATTCCTTATAATGAACTCACGGTGAATTTTTAAAGTTGACGCATTTCAGTAAGCCTTTTTGGACAAACTGCCTTAGAAAATTTCTATGTTAATAGGCTGTTCGTGTATGACTTTTACGTGAGATGTTCAAGCCGTTTGTAGTCCGATTTGGACTTGGGTCTCTTCATAAGAAATGTTCCCCACCATGTCTAGTTATGATATGGAAAGTTTTATCCCAAACCAAGTTTTATAGGTATACCTTTCATCGACCCAAAGTCACCTACTGGAAACTGTCCATTTCCAACTAGTCAACTTTGGACTTATATATTTCTCGATGCGTCAGATATTTTCCAGTATGGTCTTCATGAAATATATAGTTCTTGTTACAAGGTTTCGAAATTGGTAGCCTGCAGCCATTTTGGCATTGTGAGTCAAAAGTTACGAGCCTCGCAAAACCCCTCGTCGTTAAGCTAAAACTGAAAATTCTGAAAATTTTTCTAAGTATAGAAGTCAGTTTGAGTTGCCCACTTTGAGACCCTATATCTCCAGAACCACGACTCTTTTGGATTTAATTCCTTCTTAGAACTTGTAGCATATGTTTAGAGGTTTCCAGAATGTATCTTTGTGCGACCATACGTATTCTGAATCGAGAGTTATGGATCGTCAAAGTACGTCACTTGGGTTGTTTCAAGCTGTTTTTGCTGAAATTCAACACTTGAAAATTTGACTAAGTGTTGGAAACCCTTTGTGAAATATGCCTTATGTGACTAACATGCTAGTAATTGATGCATTCATTATGTTATGTCGCAAGTGCGATAGAGCATTATAAGATGTACGAACTATGATAAAACATCATGATACGATATTTTCACGGAAGATACCTTAACGTGAAATATTTGACTGAGTCTTCCTACACGCTCAATTGAGTGTATATCATACCTTGATATACACTATAGTAGAAATATGGATTCTAAGACTCGATGGATAGTTTCTACTCCGAACTTCAAGGCCAAGAATAGATAGGCTAAGTGCGGGACTTATAGTCAAGAAATCGATTTAGACAATCGATAGTCGGTGGGCTTTACTCTACTCAAAAATAAAATGCTTTTGAAATATTTATTTCACGATGCTTATTTCAACTGTTGATAAAATGTTTACATGATTACCTACCAAAATGTTTATGTTTTGTGTATGTATCCTATCCATGAGATGTTATGAGATGTATGAAATATTATGAATGTTGTTGGGTCGCCCTGACTTATGAATGAAAATTGATATCGGATCTATCTTTGGAAGGACAATACACAGCTAGGATTAACGTGTACACTAAGGTATTTGTGTCTTTGTAAGGACAATTCACGGCCGGTCACGGCGTCGTAGAGGGAGGCCTCCTTCACGACGTTCGACTATGATGATATGACGAAAGGATGTTAAGAGATATGGATCATACACACCAGAAAAATGCCTGGCCAGGCGATGATTTTATGAAATGATGAAAATATTTTAGTAAGCACAAGGCATTTTCAACTAAAACCCTTGTGTCTTACCATGATGTTGGCAGTGTAATTCAAAGAAAATAAAATATTTTTGGCATGAGTCCACTGAGTGCATTCTTGTACTCAGCCCTGCATGTTTGTTTTTAAATGTGCAGGTTGAGCAGATGATGGATGGAGCAGTGTTGAGCAATAGGAATGTTGTCGCTGAAATGTTTTATACCTTGATTGTACATCGTCATATGTACATATCACATGTCTTCCATTGCAAGAACCTAAATTTATGTACTAAAGTCCAAAAAATATACTTAACATTTGTTTCAGTTTATTGTTAAAAGAATCTCCTTCATAATTATCCTGTTTAGAGTTATAGTCCTGTTAATCCGTACTTAGGATTTAGAAATTTTGTAATGAGTGGTATCGAGCGAGTCACTCTTTGAACCTAAAATTTCCTTTAAGGTTAAGTCAGATTGAGTCATTAGACCTCTAGAGATCGGTGACAATGCTCAACACTCCATCACATCAAGCTCAACCGAAATGAGGTAAATGACTCTTTTTTCAAAGTTTTGAAAATTAGCACAGCGAGCAGAATGTTTATGAAATTATTTTTCTCGGTTTGAAAGCGAAAAGTTTGAAAGTGAAATAAATTTTAAGTGAAATGAATGGTATGTGAATTTATTTAAAGTGAAATTTATTGCAAAAGTTATGAAATGAAATATTATGTCGTAAAGTGAATGATAATTAATATGATCTTTCAAAAGAAATGAAAGCTATGAGAAAGGTTGAGAATGAATGTTGTGACAAATGATTTGTCGAAAGTTATGAAAAGAAGGAGGATATAAGAAAGATGATGACAATGATATGAGAAAGTTTTGGCATGATGTGCGAAGATGAAATGTTTGAATTTCGAAATGTAATAAGGGTTCATTATTATGAACAAAGTTATGATTTTCACGTTTTAAAATGATTGAGAATGGACATTGAATTGTCAAATATGATATGTTGAATTCTTTAAATTCAACGAAATACGCATGCACAAATGAGCTACGTAGGAATATTCAAGTTTTACTCAAACTACAAAGTTGATTATGATGATGAGCATGCTAGTTCAAACAGAACATAGACTTTATAGGACGCATGATCCCTTTCTACGAAAGAACATAGAAGTAAGAATTTCCTTCAATTATAAGAACAAGGTTAAGTGATGTATTTGAGAACTTCATTCCATCTTGAGTATCGAAAAGTGAAAGATTTATACGAAATTGTTCGACCTCGACATGTACGACCTCGGCTTCGACCTCGGCATGTGCGACTATCGACTTCAAAATCGGCATTTATAACATCGCCTTTGACATATCGACTGGGGTAGTTTGTCTGACCTCGGTGTCGGCAATATTCTGTACTACCTCGGCATCGGTAACGGCATGCACGACCTTGGTGTCGGCATCGCTTATGACCTCGGCGCGAAAGCGTGTAAATTTCCCTACACTGCGCAGTGATTTTGTTTTGACTCGTTATCGGTCGTGTGAACTCCGATTTACGTACGGTTTTCGCCTACGTGTCCCTAATGCACTGAACTTCATTTCTTATGAAGGACCAAAATCCTGATTCCTACTCCAGAATTCACGAGAATCAGTTGAAGCTAGTTATTATGATTTATAGAGACTAAGAACGTTATAGTATGATACGAATCTTAGGATGTTACTAAGAAAGTAAGATTTCTAGTAACACAAGTAGAGCCATGACACACTTGAGAACCTTTGTTGATGACCTATTATGGGTATATAAATTTTAAAATTATATTCAACACCCAATTTCATCGTTGAGTTTAACTCATGACCTAGTTCCAATTGAGAATTCATTCGAGTTTCTCACTTTTTCAAGAGAATTTTCAACCCAAAATTCATAAAGTGTCCTTTTGAACCCAAAGCCTTGTGTGATTGAGAATATAATTGTGACCCGTGCGGCAGCCCATATGACCAAAGAAATCTCGATGAGTCGTCATTCGGTCTTGGGACCCTAGAGCCCCATTATTGATCCAAGGAACATATTGATTTAGATCATTGAAAAGATGTTATCTTGATGGACGAGACAATACCTTTTGCAGGTAGTCGTGATAATTTCTCCTTGATTTTTTTTTAAACCATCAAGTAAGATGAAAGTTGACTTACCTTGTCACTTAAGTACAAATAATAAAACGATAAATGTCGGGCATGAAATAGGTTGACTTATCTCCGTCACCTAAAAGTTTCCAGACCAGTAAAGTGGGAGACATCAAGAAATTATGATGTAAAGAAAATCTCGATGAAATGAGATATTTTTCCTATGATACACACTGATGTGAGATACTCTTTAGCGTTGAATGCAAGAGTAAAAGGAAGTATATGATATCTGTGGGATATTAATTTCCCTTATTATGTCATGACGAGAGCAATTACAACTTATCTTTAAGATAGTTGGATGTCCTTGAAACCTCGTTAGTAGGTTGGACATGTTTAAAAGAATGAAGATGCATCTGAGATATTCTTTTCAAAGAATATATATATATAAGGAAATGATAGTGTCTCGCACAATAAATCTCCATATATACCTCGATCAATGAGATTATGTTTGAGCATAATCGATTCGAGTAATTAAAACTTAGTTAAACAAAGATAATGAGATTGAGGAATCATAATCCTCAAGATTGTGTGAACAGCGAGGATAGCCCTAATATGTGAACTAAGTATGGAGGAAATAACTCGAGGCCGAGACATGGAAATAAGATGCTTAGAATTTAAGTTATGGAGATGAAGGTACTACCCTACCAAGCCATATAGCGATGATAGCGGTTTTAGTCACGAAAGTGGAAGCAAGTATAAAGAAAGTAAGATTACTTTCAGATACCATGCTCAAGAAAAGCAGAAAAGTCAAAATAGCGAAGAAATTACGAATTATCAATTAGATAGTTTCGATATGACATAAGTTTCGAAATGTTATGACTTGATAAGTAAGGTAATTCCTTGGAAGTAAAGCGGATTAAGAAAGCAGATTCATTATTTTGAAATGAATCGTAATACCCTAAGTTATAATGACACAAACGCTTCTCGTGTAACTTAATAGTTAACAAGCAAGATAGCTTCTATAAATCTTGCAAAGGAAATACGTCAAGAGAACACGAAAGAGATTCTCATTGAGGGACTTTAAGGTAAATCAATTGAAAAGATTACCCTCATACTTTTGTGACGATCAATAAAGTGAGGTATTAAGTATCTCGACATGGAGATGAAGAAATCATTGAATGTCGAGAAAATGGTAAAGATATTTGACGTCAAAGCAAAGTATAATACATCCCGATGGACAAAGATTTTATCTTATCGAAATTGCATGATGAATCAATAAAAGATTAAGAAGAAATGACGTATATCCAAAGGGAATTAAATCATTCATATTGGATTAGGAATGAATGATAGTGATAGAAACATGGCGATCTCTAAGATGAGACTTAGTTATGGAAATATATCAATATCAAAGGATAAGTTGATGTAAACTAACCATGAATGCTATTAGTAAAAGCATAACGATACTAATACCGAGAAGTATAAAGTGAATGAGGCAACGAAGGCCATAGCAAGGAACATGATGTCCCAATGGAAAGGACAAGGACATATCAAATAGATGTTTACTTGAATAAGCGGAAAGACCGTTGACCAAAGCCTATACCTCGTGATCGAAAAGAACAAACAGAACTAAAAGGCATGATAGGTGTGAGGAAAGTTTCTCGGAATACTGTAAGATCTTGTTCGACATAGGTGCTTTTTGACATCGCACAAGTGTGCGTAGGCGATAGAACCCAATTCGAGTGGTGTGAATCAAGAAATGAAAATCCCTTACCTATACGAGAATTTTGACCATCGCAAGTGTTACTTAAGTTCGAATTGAACCTAGAATCGCCTAAAGTGCTATCCAATGATTTGGATCATTACATCGTGTGGAGCGTAGATATAATTTTAGACAAGAAGTTTGAAATGGCTGTCATTCATGTGATTAGTGACCTGGGCCTAGCCTTTCCGTTAGAGGTTTCACACGACAGAATATCAGTACCCACTGTTCGCTTATGCGAATATCTTTAAGGCAACATACGACTGAAAATGTAAAACGTAAAATGAGTATTAAGATAAGTGTCATGAGTCGTGTCACAAGTAGTCCACAGGTTATATACGTCTTAAGGTGTATAATTCATTAAGAGATCCTTCTTGTTTAGAAATCCCCTCCATTGCTTAAATTAAATCGGATTTATCTAAAAATATCCGTTCTGAGATGACAAGAAAAGAGAGTTTAACGGTGAGAGTTAACCCCAAGGCCTACAAGATTATAACTCACACGAGCGTATCGGCTCTTTTGATATGAACTAGGAATGAATTTAGAACAGTTTTGGAGAAAATTTTGCACCTCCGGATGGATACTAGTAACTATAGAGTGTTAAATGAGGATGGTACCCAACGACGATCTCGTCGTTTGCCAATGATTAGCGAAATTTTTGCAAAAAGTATCGAGAGAATATTTTCTCCATGATAAAATTCAAAGCACAGACGGACTTACAGGATTTGTTATGAGCTCAAGTATACATATAATGCGTGGAAGCGACACCTACGAGTACTTGTCCCAGACCTCGGCAAGTTACACAACACGGCATAAAGGGTGGTTGTACCTGATGTTCCAAACGCCCCCCGTCCTATGCCGTCAATTATACCGAGAAAGAGGCGAGAATGGCAAAAGGACGGGGATCTTATCGCCTCAGCGGATTAGGAGAATTACCGCTACCAACCCAACCATACTTTCTCGATAAAAGTAACACCAACTTCTAGTATTGAAGAAGAAACGGGAGCGACTTGACCCCGGCTCGAAGAGAATAATCATCAAATATGAAACAAAAGCGTGCTTGGAGAAAGACAAGTTTCAAGGGAGAGTGCGACTCAAACGAAGGTCACTCGAGACCTAGAATCCTAGGATCCTATAAAACTTATATGTAGATAATGGTTTATGATGAAAATGGTGTGATTAAGATATGTAAAATAAGCGTAGTTTGGAAGAGTTTAAAAATATGGTGAAAGAAGTGTCAAAGTTTTAAGTGTAAAAAGAGCTAGACGCCATGAATCGGTCCATTTCGCTAGACCGACCGTAAGTAATGTATGAAAAGTCCTCATTTGAGGCATTATGATGTAATATTATATGGTCTTAAAGAATGGTATCCAAATACGGAAATGAATTGTTACGAATAAGATATGGTTACTATAAGATAATAGTTCGTCATTCGGACTAACCAATGCACCAATACTGTTTATGAACCTCAAAAATCGAGTGTTTCACCCATACCTAGATAATTTTATCTCAATCCTCATAGATGATGTTCTTATCTATTCAAAGGACGAGAAAGAACATAAAGAAAATCGAAGGGCGTCTTCACGACTTTTAAGGGCGGGCAAAATTTTGCAATACAGCTTTTGTAAATCTCGACAAGGAGAAATATTCCTCAAGCACATAGTGTCTTTAAAAGAGAACAATGTAGATCGACAAAGGACAAAACAATTACGAGGAAGATGAAAGGCGTCGATGACCTAAAATAAGATCATGAATTTTATAGATTAATTGACACATTAGGATCTATTAAGAACTCTCTAAGGTAACAAGACTAATAAGATAGTTACCCCAAAATAGAGTCACAATTCTCACGGATTAATAAAAGTAAGGCTATGTATTAATGTGAGATAAATAATAACTTATGTGTCACGATGACTTAGGCCACATGAGCGAATTTCCTAACTCATGACTTGAAATAGTGATGTAATCTGATTTAAGAAAAAAAGGATGGTCGAGACAAAGGATGGAGGAAAAGTTAGAAAAGATCCGAGAAAGGTTAAGGACTGGAGGATTTAAGAATTTCCAGGAGGCGTCGGACAACGCCTTATTATCTAAAGGAAGAATATGCGTTCCAGACGACGCAAAACTTCAAAATGAAATAATGAGTGAGGCTCACGATACACCCTACACCGCTCACTCAGATAGTACTAAGATGTACCAAGACCTGAAAGAAAAGTTTTGGTGGGAATTGCATGAAACGAGACATAGCTTATTTCGTAGAACACTGTCTTGTTTGCCAGCAGATGAAAGCGTTACACCAACGTCCATACGGAAAGTTACAGCCGTTGGAAATACCCGAGTGGAAATGGGATGAAATAACGATGGACTTCGTTACGAACTTACCCAAATCAAAAAGAGGGAACACCGCCATATGGGTAATTGTTGATAGACTCACCAAGAGTGCTCACTTTCTACTAATCCAAAGTACTTATGGATCTGACAAGTTAGCCCAGCTGTATGTAAAGGAGATTATACGACTTCACGGAGTGCCAAAATCTATTACCTCTGATAGTGACGGTAGTATAAATACCAAAGTCGCGAGGACATCACTCCTATAACAATAAGTTAAGAACCCTTCACAATTCACAAAAGTTGAAGTTATTTGTCGAGCAAAGAAACTTGGATACATGATAGAAAAGATGGCTCGAATTAGTAAAATATTATAAATATGATAAATGATCACCTATGAACAGGTTAATGTAGAATCTAATGCCTAAGTTATAAAATTCAGTCTAAATTATGGTATGTCCTTATAGAAAAGGAAAACTCATTGAAAAGATTAAGAAAACGAGAACAGTAATAGTCGGGCAATCAGGGACGAATGTAAGTAGTATTCCCACAACCAAGGTGAAATATGACTAAAAAGAGAGAATGAAGATGGGAATAGAATACGAATTAAGATAAGGAATGAAGAACTGGAGGATTCTAAGGAGCACTGGACAGTGTTATATTGTCTAAGGAAGAGATATACATATATTTCCAAGCAATAATAAGCTTAGAAATGAAACCAAGAATGAATTTCATGATCCTTCTCATACCGCCAACCATGCATTATTAAGATGTATATGATTTACGAGAAAAGTTAGATAGCGAGGAATGAAATGAGATATAACCATATTGTCGGCGGTGTCTCGGTTACTAATAAGTAAAGGCATTGTATCAAAGGCCTTATAAGAGAGTATAATCTCTAGAACTACGAATGAAAATAGAATGATATAGAAATAGATCTTATGATGATTTTACCAAAGTCATAAAGAAGTCGCACTACTATATGGCTAGTAGTGGATTGACTACGCCAATTATGTTTTGTCTCTGTCTATTCGGATGACTCATAGATCCGATAAGTTAGCACGGTCGACATAAAGGAAATTGTATATTTACAAGTAGTACCAAACCTATCGATTCGGATAGAGACTTCAAGAGTACCCTAGATTTGGAACTAACTCACAAAAGAAGTTGATACTAGATTGAGCCTTAACATATATGCCCACTCATAGGCAGAAGGACAATCAAAAGGACAGTATGAATGTTTAAGGATACGATAGAACAAATGATAAACCAAGGTATCAGTGGGAACTTATTGTACCACTTGTTAAGTTTATGTACAACCGTAGCTGTCAAACAACGATTAATGTAGCCTTATGAGGCGTATTATGAAAAGAAGTATTGACCACCACTTTATTGTAACAAAGTAGGTGAGAAAAGGTATAAAGTCCTGACGTTGTAAATGAAACGATTAAGATATCTACCAACGAGGCAAGGAATAAGAAAAGCTCAGGACAGACAAAAATCTTCTGTATGCAGTAAACCGAGCTGCATTCTTGAATGCGAATTAAAGTTTCTTAAGATTTCTCCATCTAGAGGAATTATAAGTTTAGATACAAGAATGTTGAGATCACGTTTTAAAGGACCTTACGAGCTCCTAGAAATGATAGGCTAGTAGCCTATAGCTGGTACTTCCACCACATTTGGGGAAAGTACGAAATGTTTTCACGTGTCGCATGATTAAGGAAATACGAAATTACCCAATTCACGTAAACCAACATGATGGCGTGATCTTTGACTCGAGATGGGTTATGATGAAAATCTCGACTAATTTGATCGTCGATTCAACGATTAAAGAAGCAAGTTTGGGTCTTATAATGAAAGTCAATGGAAGAACCATGGACGAAAGAAAAGCACATAGAAAGTTATGATGTTATGATGTTAAGATACCCATACTTTATGAGGTATGCAAATTTCGGACGAAATTTCTTTTAAGGGGTAGGATGTAATACCCCGAATTAGATGCCTTGATTACGGTATTTAAAACCCGTAAATTAGAAATTATTTGAGATGATTCAATCCATAAGATATCGAATAATGATTTCGATTATTTACTGAAGGAATGAATTCTATTTTATATTCATGGAGAATTGTGAATTAAGAAATAAAAGTATATGAAGTATATCGACGGTATTATTTTAACGTCGATCACGTATCGATAGTTAAAATTCATGATATTTTCTAAGCAATTAAGCTTAGAATTAAATTCCATTATTAATGGAATAATGTAATAAAGTGATGACGACCATTTCGAGATGAGTCGATAATGAGCGTTTTGCAACGCGTTTTCAAGCGTTAACGTTTTGAGATGAAGCAGCGTTTTAATCGATCAAGAAATTATAGGAATTAATTTCCTATGATTGGTATATGTAATTACAGTAAGATTTAGCATTAAATCAATGCTAGATCATCAAGATTCGATAGTTACAAATTTTTCAAACGTTCAAAAACCACAATTTTCGAACTCGATTTTGTCGCATAAAATGATGCCATTAATTTATCCTATGATATTATTTATCATCTAAACTATATGTCATAACATATATCAATGTTTGGCATGGAAAATAAAATTTGGACCCTTTGGCATAGTGTAATAGCCGAGAGCTATATACATATATACTAAGCACTTATTTGTTGATTTATCTATTACATGTATCTAAGTGACATTGGATTAATTATATCCTAACTACACTATTAAAATCTGATATATATATACATATATATATGTAATTTTCGTGCATGTGTGTGGTGTGTAGGTAGAAGTGTGTGTGAGTGTCAACTACATGTATTAAGGGTGACAATTGTCACCCATAAGCACCCCCACACATCCCATACCTCTCTCACCCCCAAAATCAGATTTCAGTCATCTTCTTCCCCATTTTCGTCCATCCCCTCCAAGAACAGCTCCAAGATCAGCCACTCCACCATTCGAAAAAAAAGTGGACATAAGCTCCTTGCTCAAGATGGACGGCGAAGCCTTTCCAGGCTATGAGCCTCTCCTCAGCCAACCCCTTCGATTCCCCACTGAATTTCACACCAAGGTGAAGAATCTAAACCTTGGACTCAATAGTGTTGGAGCTACATACATGCATGTACACATATATGCTTGAATGTGCTAGATTTATAAGCATAGGTGATTGCATGTTGATTTACCTAGACGAACAACAACTTCACGAAATTATTAGACTAAGTTACAGTGGTCCGATGATTATGAATTTTTAATATGTTTAAAATATATGTGTCTAATATGCCTCTGAAAATTTCAAGTCCATCAAACATGATTTGCTATTTTAATCGTATTTTTCGAAAGCATCGCGCAAATCTGTGAAATCGCCGTGTTCATCACCCATAATCCGTGGCTTTCGTTTTAAGTTTGGCTAATGATAAAACTCTGAAATTTGGCAGAAACATAATTCAGCATGTCTAGAAGATGTATGTAAATTTTCAGAATTTTCTAAAAAGTCTTACTATTTATTCCAGATTTTACAAGTTAACTGCACAAAACTGTCACGGGAGTGATAGCTTGTGGTAAAACATTTTTATCTCCCAATCTATTGTGAATCATTGAGTGAGGCTTTTTCTGAATAAAACTAGACTTAAGTGACTTTTCAATATGATTGGTTTCATTTCCAGATTCCTTATAATAAACTCACGGTGAATTTTTAAAGTTGACGCATTTCAGTAAGTCTTTTTGGACAAACTGCCTTAGAAAATTTCTATGTTAATAGGCTGTTCGAGTATGACTTTTACGTGAGATGTTCAAGCCGTTTGTAGTCCGATTTGGACTTAGGTTTCTTCATAAGAAATGTTCCCCACCATGTCTAGTTATGATCTGGAAAGTTTTATCCCAAACCAAGTTTTATAGGTATACCTTTCATCGACCCAAAGTCACCTACTGGAAACTGTCCATTTCCAACTAGTCAACTTTGGACTTATATGTTTAAGTAATATTAGTGCATATTATTGATGTAGAGCCTTGATTAAGTGCTATATGAATTTATTAGATTTTTAGAAAATGTATGTTCATATGTTTGAGAATTTCGAGAATTACTAATGTGGGTACATTGATGTGTGAGTTGTAATTGTTGGATATTATGATATATTAGTGATACATGATGATGATTAGGTGTTGTGAGAATTTATTAGAATTTTAGGAAAATGTTTGGTTATTTGTTAAAAAAAATTGAGAGCCTTAAAGTGTAGGAAAATGATGTCCAATTTTTCTATAGCAAATGTTATTACATATTAATGATCCTATGATAATATAGTGTATTATGTGAATTTATAAGAATTTTTGAAAGAGTTTTGATAATTATATCAATAAGGGCCGAGAGCTTGATTATGATAATTAAGGGTTTTAATTTCTTTTATCAAGAAAAATCACATATTATATGCTTGGAATATATTTTAGACCTATTAAGAATTTATGGAATTTTAGAAATATAGTATACTATATTTACGGCGAAACGTTATGTTAAATGACGTAAAATGTGAAGAATAATATGTAATGTAGAAGTTAGATCACAATTAGGTAAAATATTGATCATGATTGTTGATCTACGTTAAAAATCGAGACTTAGGATTATTTGATAAGAAATCGATTGAAAATCGATTTATATGAAAATTTGATAGCATATATGTGAGTAATTCGAAAAATATGTTAAGAAAAGTAAAAGCGTTGACTTAAGATTAAGCGTCTGAAATCGTTAGTATGTGATCAATGTTGTGGTATCGTTGAATTAATACACTAATACGTGTAAAACGTATTAAAATATTAAGAATATCTCTTTTGAGAAACGATTTCATAATTGAAATTATTTTATCGAAGAGCGTTAGTATAGGTTCGACGTTTAACCTAAATGGTTAAAATGGGGCCGTAGATCATATTTCGTCTCTATCGAAGTACAAGGAGTTATTAGTTAAGATATGCGATGAAACGACGTACTATTTTAGTTAAAGGATGCGAAGTATTATATTAGAAAGTTATAAAAGTTTATTAAACTTTGACATTCTTGAAAAACGTGACCGATGTACTAAATTAGTTTTTACGTAAAGGTGGGACGCGGACGTGATTAATTGGCGTAGAAAGAAAACGATTAAGACAGTCTACAGTCCATGTGGACTTTACTATTCTTTTAAATGATAAAATGCTTATCAAATGATTTATTTACGAGGCTTTATTTGCAAGAAATGATGATGAAATGATTTATTGAATTACCTGCCCAAATGTTTATGTTTTATGTATCTATCATATCCATGAATGATGATGAATGTTGTTTGTTCTCTACCAACTTATGAATGAAAATCAAATTCGGATCATATGCCGGAGGGTCAATTCCTGGCTAGGGTTAACGTGTACACATAAGGGTGACTGGGGACCGTAAGGACAATGCGCGATCGGTCTGGCGTCCGTGAAAGGAGGCCTCTTTCACGGCGCATAATGATGTTATGGCGATGAGATGTTATATGATAAAGGAAGGATATGGATCATACATACAACGAAAATGCTTGTGAGCGACAATGTTTTGAAATGATGAAAATATTTTAGCACGCAAGGCCTTTCAAATAAAACCCTTGTGTCTTCTTGTGATGGGACAATGTAATTGAAAGATAATAAAATGTTTTTGGCATGAGTCCATTGAGTGGATTCTTGTACTCAACCTTGCATGTTTGTTTTAAATGTGCAGATTGAGCTGGTGATGCGATGAAGTAGTGTTGAGCAATAGGAATGTTTGTCGCTGAAAGTTTATACCTTGATTGTACATCGTCATATGTACATAACACATGTTTTCCGCTGCAAGAACCCTAAATTATGTATTGAAGTCCAAAATACTCTTGATATATGTATTACGGTTAAATGTTGATAGTCTTTCCATTTATAAATTCATGTTAAAGTAATAGTCCTTTAATCCGTACTTAGGATTAAGGGGCTGTTACACCCAAAGACCAAGATCCACGATCTACGGAACGGAACCGGGCCGGGTGGACTGGGCGGTCGGGCCTGGATCCAGGGTCGGGTTGGGTCGGGCCGGGCCTGGACCTAGGCTCGGGTCCGGCGGCGCGCATGTGGGCTTTTCCAGCCCATCACTTGTGCACACAATTATACTAAGTGTTCAATGAACCACTTATATACATAATTAATGAATGTACATTGATTAATGTGGGATAAGGATTAATTAATCCATACTTATCCTTAAACACATAACTTCATGTTTAGTGACCATCTTTGATCCATTATTTCTCATTCAGGAAATCGGTTTGAGAATGTGAATATACCACGATCATCTACTCAAAGCGTAGATCGATCCTATGCCGTTTAATTTCACAAAATTAAACGTTAGGTCACTCAAAATCTTGATCAAAGTAGCTTCCTGACAACTTGACCACATATATAATAATTATATATAATCGTTGATTTCAACACTTTGTACAATTGATATTTAGTAAGTCGAATAAATATGTACTGAAAATTTGGTTTTCTACGATTTACATATTATTAAACTAATTTACATTTTTTTTTAATTTTATAACAATTGATTGCATTTAATATTTTATCATGGACATGGCGCCCTCATCGACACATTTGTAATTAAGAACTAAGAAACGTGCGTATTCTTCGCAAAAAAACGTTGTTTCATATTAAATATAATTATATATAGATCAAATATGGAGCAAGGTTAAATAAGAACTATTATTAATGTGAGAATTAAGAATTATAAAAATTTGCTACAAATAAAATGAATTTATTAAGAAAGTTAATGTATTTATTGACAAAGTTATTCAATTCAAACATTCTGAATTTTTACTCAGGTTCGAATCCCATAAGGAGTGAAAATATATATAGGAAGTGATTATTGTAAAAATCATCCTTAACCTATAAACTACGACCTCCTATGATGAGTCTCGCTGTATATGTATTGGTGTATGGGGGGAGGAGGAGATAGAATACATCGATTAGGTAAATTTGGATTTTGTCACGCCCGATTCAGGAAGGCACGGATGCTTGGGGTGTGATTAGGGTGGGGTTAAGCGGGGAAGAAGGGGAATACATATAACATACATGATAAGAAGATGTAACCATGAAATCGGGCAAGATCTCTCTATAACTAGGACATATCACGAAGGGAGGGGTGCAAACAATCCACCAATGAGAATAATATCGATATCATAACCTCGAGAAAACATGATCTTGGTTTATAACAAGTAATGCAAGAAAGCAAAATAGCATTACACACATTGACTAGACCGGTTGACCATATAGCATGCTCATATCGAGACTCACGACATAATAACATAATAGCAAATCTTGTTCCCAATCGGAAAGCAAAATAAGGGACAAGAATACATCAACATCGAGTGCGATATAACACAACATCGCGAAGCATAGCATGAAGAACCCGCAGCTCCACCCTCAAGCGTCGCCCGTCGACCCTCCTCCATACGTAAAAGATTTGAAAAGAGTTTGGGGTGAGTACTAGCGCTCGGTGGGGTTTTATCATAAATCAAAAGAATCATGATGCGTGTTCGAGCACTTACCTTAGAAGGTTTTAAAGCGTAAATCCACTTCTAAGTAAGCAAAATAGATTTTAGTTTTCGATACCGATCCGTTATTCTTGTTGTTCTCATCATAGAACCAAAGAACCACGGCTCGGGCGTATCCGTCGACCCATCACATCTCATTCATTCGCCCGGAACATATCCCGGCCGACCCACAATATCTCGGCCGGAACATATCGGTCGGCCCATGCCCGAGCGTATCCAATGGCTAACTCGGTGTGGACTTGAGGGGTTAAATCCCGTCGAACCATAACCACCTCATTACCATTTCCGTGTGGACTTTCGGGGTCTATCCGCTCGGAACCATAACCACGTGTTGGGGTCTATCCTTACGATCAATACTCAAGATGGTGATCAACCCGCGAATAGAGATCCGTGCACAACCACAATAGAACCACATCTCGGATCGTAGAACAAGAATAACTTCACCAAAAATTTTACGGTGCACATGTTTTATTTTGAAATATCGAGTAAATAACTCAAAATAAGCATATATAACCCAACTGAGCAGATTTAAAACGTCAGCCGAGAGGTATCTACGGATCCGATGACTTTACCGATTGCCTTTGGTAGGTACACAGTAACAAGGCGGAACAACTTCGGGGTCACGTCCCACAAAGCAAAGCAACATCGTGATCAAACGAAGATCGAAGCAAAACGGGTTTTGACTTTACGAACCCGCGTTTGGCACTCTCGGGTTTTCAAATCAACTCGATCTGAAGGAAATATATTCGGGCATCAAGACCTATAATAGGGTACTTTCAAAATATGCATGCATTCAAGTTGACTCAAATCTTAGCGTGAAGAAGCTTCAAAATCGATGCCTATCCCGGATCTAGGATAAACCATCAAAATCGATGCATGAAAATGGAAACATAAGCAATATGCATAACGACGAACATGGAATGACAAGCTATGTTGAAAATAGATAACCGGGCATGTCTTCCTTTAGAAAACTCAAGCAACGGAAAACATCCGACATGCGTAAACGCGAAAAAGTAAAACGGAATCGGTACTTTAGTGGAATGCATAGCCGGAACTCAAAACCTAAAGGACCGTAGCAAAAGGTGGCTCGGTGGCCACCAAATCGGCGCCACAAGCTCACGGCGGCATGAATGGGGGCGGCGGTCTTGGCAATCGGCCGGCCTCGGCCGTTTTCCGTCCGTCCCTTTAGAATCCCGAGTTCTATGCTACACGATCTACTAAAGGCGGAATCAAAACAAGAAAAGGACAAAAACAGAAAACGGGGCTGTCGGGAGGGTGCGATCGGCGGTGGTGGCGGCAATGGCGCAATGGCGCCGTCGTCGAGCCTCCCGCTCGATCCCACTCCTCCAGTGCTTCCGCGCGTACACAGAGCTGCTCGGCTCATCCGTAAACACAGAGGCGAAGGAAATGAGCGTTGAAAATGAAGGCCCTAGCCTCCTATTTATAGGAAAAAGCAGGGTCATGCATTTTCATGCATAAGCGCTTTTCGAAAACGCAAAATGACGCAACTTTGTAAACGGACTCAAATTTAGCAAACTTAGTACCCATGGACACGAAATAAAATACGGACACAACGACTATAAACAAGATATGCTTTTAAAGACCCATGAAAAGTCCGATTTCTCGATAACTTAGAGTGCGAACCCCGTGGGTGGTGAAAACACGCATACTTAGTGTCTATGAATTCGTCATAAGACACTCTTCACAATGCCCGAGGTTTCGTGACGATCGCATCACCGAAATAAAAAGTCAACCTTTTGACCTTTCTCGAAAAATGTGCATGCAAACCTGATGCTTAGAAAAGACGGGGTATTACAGATTTGGTCCTATTTATCGGTACAAGAGTAAACCTAGATACTGGGTCACCTTAAAGTATCCCGCCTAACTCGACGTTCCTCCTACACTTGTTGGTGCTAAAAAATCCTAACTGCTTTCAGGCTGAAGTCGACTCAACCTCTAGCTTACGGGTGCTAGAAACCAAGCTTTCAGCAACTGACACTTCGTTGCTTACTTGCCCAAACTTCTACTCAACTGTGGGGGGTTTTGTAGAGGGGTTTTCCAACTAAAGATTTGAGTTATCATAGGCGATAAACTCAAGATGTCTGAGCTTAAATATCAAGATGAATATCTAGACTATTAAGGAATAATTATTGAACAAAATGTAATTTTGAAAACCTAATTTTGAAAAAGACCTATTATAATAACGATATTTAAAACCCGTAAATTAGGATTTCACCGAGATGTTTAAATCAGTATGAAATCGAACATGATTTCAATTAATTAGGAAGGAATGATTTCTGTCATACATTCATTTTGAAATTGTGAATGTAAGAATCGAAAGTTTTAAGGTTCGTGGCAATATTATTTTAACGTCGATAGCACATCGATAGTTGAAATTTCATGATTTTCTAAGCAATCAAGCTTAGAATTATTTCCTATTATCAATAGGATATATTAGTAAATGATTACGATTATTTTACGACCTTTCCGAGATGACTCGATACATAGCGTTTTCAAACGTTAACGTTTTGAAATAAAACGAAAGATAGTTTTATCGATCTATAAATTATAGGAATTTATTTCCTATGATTATTAAATGATATTACAGTATTAATAAGCATTAAAATGGTGCTAGAACTTTGTGAATTATTTTTGAACATCTTGTAATTCTCGAAAACCCTAAGTTTTTAAATTAGGGTTTTTCACATAAAATGACACCATTATTTTATCCTATGCTATTAATTATCATCTAAATTATATTATATGATATATATATATATATATATATATATATATATCTATGTTTAGCATGAAAATAAATTATTTAATGTGTGTTTGGCAAAAGTGTCGTGTACTATGTATATAGGTATAACAAAGTGTGTTTTTATTTGTATCACTTTTGCATGTGTATATACATGGTATATAATCAGATTTATTATTAATTCCCTTTTAATAATTATATTGAACCTATTTTCAGATTTCCTATGTGTAGGCACTCATGAGAGTGCCCACTATCTACATAAAATATTGATGGAAATGTGAAGGCTCTTGTTGTGTATTGGGGAGGGGTGGCCGAGAATGGGGTGAGTATAGGGGGGGATTACCTCAGATTTTATTCATTATTCACTTACACTCAAACACCCCAACACTCCAAACAATTCATCTCTCTCCAAGCCTCTCATCTCTCTCAAGAAAACTCATCTTCTTCCCCCCATTTCCAAAGAAGCGAGAACACCACCACCTCTTTCAAGCTTCATTTTTCTTCTTTTCTTCTTCTCTTCAACACCTCAATACCTTGTACCTTGTCCATTTAATCTATATCAACAAGGTAGGTGTCGATTCAAGCATGCTTGTTTTTGTTTTTTTTTTTAAAAAAAAAACCATCGAACATAATGCAAGAGCATTGCATGTGTTCTTGACTTTTTATTTTGAAAGATCTTGTGTATATATGTTAGTTGATGGTAGATAAATATGGGTGCTTGTGTTCTTATTCTTTTTAAGTCTTGCATGTATGATCTAATGTGAAAATCTTTTGAATCTATGAGTGTGTGATGTTCTAAGAATGTATAGCATACTATTTGGAAGCCTAAATCATGTTTTAAAAATTTATGTGAACTTGTATGAAAAATGTGGGATATGGCCGAGAGCTATAAGAATTTAGTTGAGCATGAATTTGTGATCTATGATGTTATATGTGTCTATAGTATTTATTTGAAAATTTTAGAAAAATCCATGCTATTTTTCTTCTTGGAACCGAGGCATGTACAAATATATAAGTGGGTGTATGATTTTTATTTTGTACATGCAATGTGATATTATTGATTTATGTTGGATTGAAAATGCATATGAATTTATTTAGGAATTTTTAGAAAGCATATGCTATTTTTCAAGAAAGGACCGAGACCTATATGTGTACTATATGGGTGATTAATTTTTATTTAAGGCATGCAATTGCATATAATTGATCTATGATATTATGTGAGTCCATAGCCATTTGTTTGGAATTTTAGAAAAATCCTATCTATTTTTTTTAAAAAGGACCGTGAGGTATGTGTTGGTATATATTGATGAATGATTTTATTTTATGACATGCAATAGCATATTATTGTTCTAGGATGTAAATTATACACTATATGTTCTAATTAGAATTTTTGAAAAATCCTATGTGGAATATTGAAGAGGACCGAGAGCTATGCATTGAGATATGTTGATGTATGATTTTAATTTGTAACATGCAATAGTGTTTTAATGACCTAGGATATGAATTAAACATCCTATGATTTTGTTGTAATTTTTGCAAATCAATTACCCCTTGAAATCAAATAAGCCGTGAGTTTGTGCTCAAAAATGGTGATGATTCAAGTGGTCTTTGATGTATTTTATGATGTTATATTGTTACACTATAGTTTATAAGCATGTGATAATTGTTGGGAAATTTTATAAATTGTTTGTTATGTTTTATGAAATGACCGAGACATAGGAATGCCTTTTACATGATTTGGAAATGTTATACCATGAAGTATATATCATAAATATGATATACACTATTATTAGACCTTATTTCTAATTGTTGGAATTTTTGAAAAATTATTAACCTATTTTGAAAAAAAAAAAAAACTGCCGTATATATATATGTATTAATTATTGATGATCGAATTCTATATGAAGGGTATTAATACATATTAGTGATACTATGATAATATAGTACACTATGTGATTTTATAAGAATTTTTGGAAAGTATTTGGACCTAAATATGTTAAATAGCCGAGAGCTATTTATGTGGGTTTAAGGATTTTTAAAATCCTTAAACATCAATATTTATAGTATGCTATATGTTTAAAAATTATTTTTTTAACATATTAATAGGTTTACAAAAATAAATCAATTGGAAATTGATTTATATGGGTTTTAATTACTAAAGTATAACTTAGTAATTTAATTACTAAGAAAAGTCAAAATCGTTGACTTTTAAAGTCAACATACGAAATACGTTGGATAAATACGCTAATACGCGTAAAACGTATCAATTTACTTTTGAATACACGTTGGCACGAAAAGAAATCATTTCTAAGGTCGTTAGTTCGAAAAACGTTTTAAAACGTTGAACATTTTACCCAAAAGGGTAAACTGGTCTTTTGGACATATCTCGTCTCTCTCGAGAAACGAGAAGTGTTAAAATGACGCACGCTTGAACAGCATATCGAATTCGATAAAGAATTCACATCGCATCGATATAGAATATCGAATTTATTATAGACTTTGTAAGTCTCGAAATACGTGAACGACGTACTAAAATATCCCTTTTTACGTAAAGGTGTGGACGTTGACGCAACGACAGGACGTTGACAAGTGATTTCATTTTAAGACGAACCAATAGTCCAGGTGGGCTTTATTCTAAAACAAAACAACTTTGCTACTTAATTTAACTGTCTTTATTTACAGTATTTTTTTCCAACTGTTGATAAAACTGTTTAAATGATTACCTGCCAAAATGTTTACGTTTTGTGTATTGTATCCTATCCATGAGATTGTTGAATGATATGAATGTTGTTGGGTCGCACCCAACTTATGAATGAAAATCGATATCGGATCCTATGCCGGAAGGCTTATACCTGGCTAGGATTAACGTGTACACTGATGGTGACTGTGTGCTGTAAGGACAATTCACGGCCGGTCACGGGGTCGTAGAGGGAGGCCTCCCTCACGACTTTCGACTATAATAATATGATGGATGATGATAAGGGATATGGATCGTACACACCAAGAAAATGCTTGGCCAAGCAACTTTTATGAACTGATAAAACCTTTTAGTAAGCACAAGGCATTTTCAACTAAAACCTTGTGTCTTACTTGACATGGCAGTGTAATTCAAATATGTATAAACTGTTTTGGCATTGAGTCCATTGAGTGCATTAGTGTACTTAGCCCTGCATGTTTGTTTTTAAGTGTGCAGTTGAGCTTGATGTTGAGGATGGAGAGTGTTGAGGAATGTCCAGTGTCCTTGACGTCATGTTTTAATTTGTTATCCTTGAATACATATCGTCATATATGTATTCACACACTTTCCGCTGCGACTCTGAATTTATTTTTATGTTATGTATGATGATGAGATGTTATGAACTGTTAAAGTCCTTCAGATCGTTAATGTCCTTTTGGATCTGTTAAAGGATATAGAGACATGAACTGTTGAAGTCTGTCAGATCATTGCTGACCTTGGATCTGATAGCTTAAACCACTTAATTTGACCTGTATCAAAGTATGTATGATCAAGCATGTTCGTTTAATTATGCAATTTACCCTTATTATAATTACCCATGATTCCTAAATACTATTCCTAGTTTTAGTCCGCCCTAACTCTGGGTTATCCGGAGTGTGGTCGTGACAGAGTGGTATCAGAGCAGTTTGCTCTTTGAAACCCAATTTCTTTTTACAATTAAGTCTAGATTGAGTCACTGGACTTCTAGAAATCTGTGGACTATTCTCAACACTCCATCACATCGAGCTCAACCGGGAAAAAGGTAACTGATTCTTTCTTAAATTCATGAGATGAAAAGTTTTATATGATGAACAATGTTTGAAAGGATTTTGAAAGGAAAAGGTTGCGATGTTAGGAAGTGTTTATGTTACGATGTTAGAAATGGAGGTTATGAGTAAGAATTTTCAAAACTTTGATTTTGAGATCAATAAGGGATGATATGAAATGATTAGGATGAGATGTATGTTTTGAAACGAACCAGAATGGTTAAGGATGAAAATATGGGATCAAGTTGATATGTGTATGTATGTGTGAATGAGTATGACGTAATCTTAAAAAATTTGGTTCAAATGTTGAAATTGATGATGATAAATGGGTATGCTAGCTTAAGAAGAACGTAGACGTTGTAAGAAGCATGCTCACATAATGCAAAAGAACAAAGGAACGTTAGGAAGAATAAAATTTTAGTTTTGAGTTACGAATGACAAAGGTCGAGTGTAAAAGTGAACAAGAATGACGTCGATTACGAACAATGAACGACGTAGGCATCGTCATCACAACTTCACGTGATCAACCACAACCATGATTTCGACATGAATGATCGTTGACGACAAGTTCAGAATGGTAAGCATCGAGTTGAGTACGTGGATGTAATAATCATACTACGATTATGGCGTGCATGACCTCGCCATCGGCATCGCTTTGAATTTTTGGTTTGATCGAAAATTTTCCTGCACTGCGCAGTCAGATTGTTTTAATTCGTTCTCTTTCGTTAGGACCCCGATTTACGCGTGGTTTTCGCCAGCGTATTTCTAACGTAATGAACTTGATTTGTTATGAAGGACAGAATTCCTAAATCTGACTCCAGAATACGTCAGAATCTGTTGAAAGTTCGATTCAAATTTTTTTTTTAGGCAAAGACCTTATGATATAACCATTACTCTAGAACGTTATTAGATACTTAGTTCTAAGTGGAATAAGGATGTCATGACATGTATTGTGGTTAATGAGACTTTTCGTTTTAGATATTAATTGGTATATCTTAGATGTTGATCGACATACTTAAGTTATCTTATCCGCATATTAGATCACAATAGTTGACTCATATTAGTTTTAATCGTGGCAGATGGAAGGAATGCGCTATATTGCTAGGAGGAGGGTAGGACCCGACCCGACTCCCGAGGAGACTATCCGCATCTACCGAGAAAGCTGGATGTGTGCCGGTGAAGATCTAGGAGAGTTTTTGATGTACTACCTTCGATTGTGGAGGAACGCCAGGGCATATGGCGTGACGGACTACGATGGCATCAAGCGCCTTCTTACTATACTCCCATGTAATTGGGAAGATTATGCTCGGGAAGTTTCAGGAGACTACATCTACAGAGCGTCCGGGGGCTTCGACTTGGTAGGGGATCTACCCAGATTCATAAGTCATTTGACTTATGTATACAGTATTTATGGGGCAGCACCTAGAGGACCTTATCTCCCTCCAAGGGAGTATACATGGCGGGATGAATCACCCGAGTGGCTGTACACTGAGGTGCCTCGACAGATTAGCCCGGTAGTACCTTTGTATCGGATTGACGAGGGCAGACTGACCCAGGTGGACGGACCAGTAAGACCCAGGGCTCTGGGAGCTCCGGTTTTCCCTCCGTTAATGTTTGGACATCCGGTACATTCTCCACTACCACCTTTACCGCCGGTAGCCGCTCCCTTACCTCCGACTGACTTGTACCGCCAGACGGCGCGGATGAGGGTGACCGGTACACTCGATGGGTATAACCCACTCCGTGACAGCTATAGTCCGATGCAAGACGGCTATGGTCCGATGAGGGACATCCCCATGGTAGAAGATAATGGTGTCGGACCTTCTAGGGCACAAGGGCAGGACGACGACTCGGATGAAGAGGAAGAGGACCCCGAGGAGGATGAGGAAGACTCGAGGGGTTGATGTTGAAGTAAAAGTGTGAAGGGTTATGTTATTTATCTTATGTATGTTTTATTTATGTTATTTCGAAAAACTTGGATGACGAGGGAACTGGATTTTTGTAAGGCTATAAAGCCGTTGTGCATGACTTTTCATTTTTGTAAAGCCTTGTAAGCCAATATGTGTATGGCTCCTTTTGTAATGTTTTGAGAAATTGATATGTAATTAGTTCCCTCTGTAATGATTGTTGACCACGGATATTTTACCCATGATGCCAAATTTTTTTCAAGTATATATATGTGAACCAAGGGGGCTTCTGCAGTAAAAATGGCATATGACAAGAATGAAGTGTTTTATTTAAGTTATACTTTTTCTTATGAAACTATGGTAATAGTGTATATATATATTCAAGTATGAAAACAAAGTATGATACTAATGACATATTTTATATAACAGAATGCCTCCTAGACGAGACCCGGAACGAGAAGTAAGAGGCAGAGGCAGGCCTAGAAGGGGCAGAACCCCTGAACAAGAGGACGAGGTTATACCTCAACCACCTCCACCTCAACCTGACCGAAGGATTGAGGAATTATTCCTAAGACAAAATCCTCCTACCTTTAATGGAAAAGGAACCGGAAGAAGCCGAACAATGGATAAGAACCATTGAAAGAATTTTTAATTTTCTGAGATGCACATCACAAGAACGAATGTCGTGTGTAACTTTTCAACTAGCTGGACCTGCAGACTTTTGGTGGGAGGCTAGACAGAAAACCTTTACACCGGAACAAATGGAAGCATTTACATGGGAAGATTTCAAAAGGGAGGTGTATGATAAATACATCCCGAAAAGTTATAGAAAGAGGAGAGAACACGAATTTTTCGTGTTGAAGCAAGAAAAGATGTCAGTGACAGATTATGATCGCGCTTTTTGCGATATGTCCCGATATGCACCAGAGCAAGTGGATACGGACCTGAAAATGTCAGAGAAGTTCAGGTCAGGATTAAGGTCGGAAATAAGAATGTCTCTCGCTAGTCACGGGGACCTAACTTATACAGAAGTTCTAGCAAGAGCACTGGACATTGAGGCAGCAATGCCAGAGGATAAGCCGGCATCGACTCAGATGCAGAGTGCAGGGGACAGGGGTAAAAGAAAGTGGGATACGAGTTTCGGTAACAGCAATAATCGGGGAGGCTTTGAGAATATGGGAAGTAGACGACCGTGGCAAGGAAACCCGGCAAATTCGGGACAAGGAGGGAGGAAGCCAACTTTTGTTCCTCCAACAAGAGGACCACAAGAACAGAGAAGGGCTCTTCCGTGCCCTAAGTGCCGGAAAATGCACACAGGGATGTGTATGGCAGGAAGCGGGAATTGCTTTAGGTGTGGAATGAAAGGGCACTACGCAAATTTTTGCCCAGGGATACGTTCGGAAACGACAGTAAGGCCGAACCAACCCGGCAATGTTCAACCACTCAGAGCGATTCAATTTCAGCCCCAGCCATTACAACAAGTACCGCTCCAACAGTGGCAACCACCTCAGCAACGGAGACAACAAAAAACCGGCGGTGGCACCACCTCGACAACGAAGACAACAACCACGAGCAACCTAGTGCAACAAAGAGAAGTCGGCGAGGACAAGCAAGCACAATGTCGGCTCTCGGCCAAAGCTAGGGCGTATGCCTTGCCGAGGCAAGCGAGCAGAACCGAAACACGGCGGTATGGGAATTCTTCTCAACGTACCTGTGATAGTATTGTTCGATACGGGTGCTTCGCACTCCTTCATAGCAAAATCATGCGTAGATCTGTTGGGACTTAGTGCCGAAAAAGCAAATCAGGATATGAGAATCTCTTCACCAATAGGTGGGATTATGACAGTTACTCATGTCTGCTCGAACCTAGAGTTGAACTTAGGATCACTTAAGGTTCTAGCAAATAACTTAAACATAATACCTATGGGTGACGTAGATATAATCCTAGGGATGGATTGGTTAGCTGAAAACCATTCCACGATTCTGTGCAAGGAACGGAAAATTTCATTTCATTTTCCTGGACAAGAGGCAACGCACTTTCATGGAATTAGTATGGGAAAGAGAGTCCCGATTGTATCGGCTTTGAAAGCAAGAAAGATGATGAATAAAAAGGGATGCCATGCATACCTCGTCTACCTGAACGGAGAAGATAAACCAGAGACAAAGGTAGAAGACATAGAAATTGTCAGGGAATTTCCAGACGTGTTTCCAAAAGATCTGCCAGGATTACCTCCTGATAGACAGTTGGAATTCACCATCGATTTGGAACCAGGATCGGCTCCAGTATCGAAGGCACCCTACAGAATGGCCCCAAAGGAATTGGAAGAACTAAAGATCCAAATCCAAGAATTACTAGACCTAGGTTTCATCAGACCTAGTGTATCGCCTTGGGGAGCGCCTGTGTTATTCGTCAAGAAGAAGGATGGTTCCTTAAGAATGTGTATTGATTATAGGGAGCTGAACAAGATGACGCTCAAGAATAAATACCCCTTACCAAGAATTGACGACCTGTTTGATCAATTGAGAGGAGCAAGCGTTTTCTCAAAAATTGATCTCAAGTCAGGATATCATCAACTCAAAGTACGGCCTGAGGATATAGCTAAAACTGCATTTCGAACGAGATATGGCCACTATGAATTTATAGTTATGCCGTTCGGATTAACAAATGCACCAGCTGTGTTTATGGACCTCATGAACAGAGTGTTTCATCCGTACTTAGACAAGTTTGTCTTGGTCTTCATAGATGATATTCTCATCTATTCGAAGAATAAGGAGGAGCATAAGGAACATCTAAGGACAGTATTGCAAACTTTAAGGGTTGAAAGGCTTTTTGCTAAGTTTAGCAAATGCGAATTTTGGCTGAAGGAAGTAATGTTCCTCGGACACATTGTGTCTGCTGATGGAATCAAAGTAGATCCAGCCAAAGTGGAAGCAGTGCAAGAGTGGAAATCCCCGCGAACTCAGAATGAGATCCGGAGTTTTCTGGGATTAGCTGGCTATTATCGGAGATTCATCGAAGGATTCTCCAAGATAGCAAGACCAATGACCCAACTACTCCGAAAGGGAGTCAAGTACATTTGGACTACAGAATGTGAAGCGAGTTTTCAAACACTCAAAGAGAAATTAACAAGTGCACCAGTGTTAGCAGTTCCAGGAGCGGATAAGGAATATGTGGTTTATACAGACGCTTCGAAGAACGGACTAGGTTGCGTTTTGATGCAAGAGGGAAAAGTAATAGCATATGCATCCCGACAACTTAGACCGCATGAGCTGAACTATCCAACTCACGATTTGGAGCTAGCGGTGGTGCATGCATGCGAAAATTTGGAGACACCATCTCTACGGGTGAGATGTGAAATCTATCTGAGACCATAAGAGTTTGAAATACTTCTTGAGCGAGAGACCTAAATATGAGGCAAAGAAGATGGCTCGAACTAGTAAAGATTACGATCGTGGTATTAACTATCACCCGTGAAAGCGAATGTAGTAGCTGACGCCTTAAGTCGTAAAAATCAAACCAAGTTAGGATGTCTCCTTACTGAAGAAAATAAACTCATGGAGGAGTTTGGAAGATTGAAGATTGAATTAGTTGAACAACCTGAGACGATCACGAGTTGTATCGCTACGCTCACAGTGACGTCTGACTTAAGGAAGAAGATCATAGAGAGACAAATGATGGAGGAAAAGTTGGAAAAGATCAGAGGAAAAGTGAGAACTGGCGAATCTAAGAATTTCCAAGAAGCATCAGACAAAGCATTAATGTTTGAGGGGAGAATATGTGTTCCAGATGATGCTGAAATTCAGAACGAAATAATGAGTGAAGCTCACAATACACCTTACACCGCCCACCCAGGCAGTACAAAGATGTACCAGGATTTAAAAGAAAGGTTCTGGTGGGAAGGCATGAAAAGGGATATAGCTTCTTTCGTAGAACGCTGTCTGGTTTGCCAGCAAGTGAAAGCTCTACATCAACGTCCCTACGGGAAGTTACAGCCATTGGGTATACCAGAGTGGAAATGGGATGACATAACGATGGATTTCGTTACAGATCTACCCAAGTCAAAAAGAGGGAACACTGTCATATGGGTAGTTGTCGATAGACTCACAAAATGTGCTCACTTTCTACCAATTCAGAATACCCATGGATCTGATAAGCTAGCTCAGTTGTATGTGAAAGAGATTATACGACTACATGGAGTGCCAAAATCGATTACATCTGATAGAGACTCCAAATTCACATCGAGATTTTGGGTAAGCTTACAAAGAGAACTGGGCACAAGGTTGAACTTGATCTGGCATTTCACCCCAAAGCGATGGGCGATCGGAAAGAACAATCCAAACACTTGAAGATATGCTGAGAACCGTAGTATTGGATCGAGGTGCAAAGTGGGAAGATGTCTTACCTCTTATCGAGTTTGCCTACAACAACAGTTATCAGGCGACGATTGATATGGCCCCATACGAAGCCTTGTATGGCAAGAAATGTAGATCACCACTTTACTGGGATGAAGTGGGTGAAAGAAAAGTCGTAGGGCCAGAAGCTGTGAATGAAATGATTGAAATCGTCCGCCAAATTAGGCAAAGAATAAAAGAAGCGCAAGATCGACAGAAATCCTACGTTGATACACGCAGGTCTGAACTACAATTTGAAATTGGAGACAAAGTGTTTCTCAAAGTCTCTCCATCGAAGGGGATCATAAGATTCGGAGTGAAAGGAAAACTAAGACCCCGTTTCATAGGACCATATGAAATTCTTGAAAGAATAGGCCTCGTAGCCTATAGGTTGGCTCTTCCGCCAAATTTGGGAAATGTGCATAACGTTTTTCACGTGTCGCAACTAAGGAAATATGTATACGATCCAAAGCACGTGATCCATCAGAGCGACGTGGTCCTTAACCCAGACATGAGCTACGAAGAAGAACCTACAACAATAATAGACCATAAAGTTCAACAATTGAGAAACAAATCGATTTCGTTGGTCAAAGTGCTGTGGAAACACCACGGACAAGAAGAAGCTACGTGGGAGCTTGAAGATGCGATGAAAGAACGATACCCCAGACTGTTTTTCTAAGGTATACAAATTTCGGGACGAAATTTCTTTTAAGGGGGGTAGGATGTAATAACCCGCAGTTTTAAAAGCCTGATTACGGTATTTAAAACCCGTAAATTAGGATTTCACTGAGATGTTTAAATCAGTATGAAATCGAACATGATTTCAATTAATTAGGAAGGAATGATTTCCTATCATACATTCACTGAAATTGTGAATGTAAGAATCGAAAGTTTTTAAGGTTCATGCAGTATTATTTTAACGTCGATAGCACATCGACAGTTGAAATTTCATGATTTTTCTAAGCAATCAAGCTTAGAATTATTTCCTATTATCAATAGGATATATTAGTAAATGATTACGATTATTTTACGACCTTTCCGAGATGACTCGATACATAACGTTTTCAAACGTTAACGTTTTGAAATAAAACGAAAGATAGTTTTATCGATCTATAAATTATAGGAATTTAATTCCTATGATTATTAAATGATATTACAGTATTAATAAGCATTAAAATGGTGCTAGAACTTTGTGAATTATTTTTGAACATCTTGTAATTCTCGAAAACCCTAAGTTTTTAAATTAGGGTTTTTCACATAAAATGACACCATTATTTTATCCTATGCTATTAATTATCATCTAAATTATATTATATGATATATATATATATCTATGTTTAGCATGAAAATAAATTATTTAATGTGTGTTTGGCAAAAGTGTCGTGTACTATGTATATAGGTATAACAAAGTGTGTTTTTATTTGTATCACTCTTGCATGTGTATATACATGGTATATAATCAGATTTTATTATTAATTCCCTTTTAATAATTATATTGAACCTATTTTCAGATTTCCTATGTGTAGGCACTCATGAGAGTGCCCACTATCTACATAAAATATTGATGGAAATGTGAAGGCTCTTGTTGTGTATTGGGGAGGGGTGGCCGAGAATGGGGTGAGTATAGGGGGGATTACCTCAGATTTTATTCATTATTCACTTACACTCAAACACCCCAACACTCCAAACAATTCATCTCTCTCAAGCCTCTCATCTCTCTCAAGAAAACTCATCTTCTTCCCCGATTTCCAGAAGAACCGAGAACACCACCACCTCTTTCAAGCTTCGTTTTTTCTTCTTCTTCTTCTCTTCAACACCTCAATACCTTGTACCTTGTCCATTTAATCTATATCAACAAGGTAGGTGTCGATTCAAGCATGCTTGTTTTTTTTTTTTAAAAAGCGTCGAACATAATCAAGAGCATTGCATGTGTTCTTGACTTTTATTTTGAAAGATCTTGTGTATATATGTTAGTTGATGGTAGATAAATATGGGTGCTTGTGTTCTTATTCTTTTAAGTCTTGCATGTATGATCTAATGTGAAAATCTTTTGAATCTATGAGTGTGTGATGTTCTAAGAATGTATAGCATACTATTTGGGCTTAAATCATGTTTTAAAATTTATGTGAACTTGTATGAAAAATGTGGGATATGGCCGAGAGCTATAAGAATTTAGTTGAGCATGAATTTGTGATCTATGATGTTATATGTGTCTATAGTATTTATTTGAAAATTTTAGAAAAATCCATGCTATTTTTCTTCTTGGAACCGAGGCATGTACAAATATATAAGTGGGTGTATGATTTTTATTTTGTACATGCAATGTGATATTATTGATTTATGTTGGATTGAAAATGCATATGAATTTATTTAGGAATTTTTAGAAAGCATATGCTATTTTTCAAGAAAGGAGCAAGACCTATATGGGTACTATATGGGTGATTAATTTTTATTTAAGGCATGCAATTGCATATAATTGATCTATGATATTATGTGAGTCCATAGCCATTTGTTTGGAATTTTAGAAAAATCCTATCTATTTTTTTCCAAAAAGGACCGTGAGGTATGTGTTGGTATATATTGATGAATGATTTTATTTTATGACATGCAATAGCATATTATTGTTCTAGGATGTAAATTATACACTATATGTTCTAATTAGAATTTTTGAAAAATCCTATGTGGAATATTGAAGAGGACCGAGAGCTATGCATTGAGATATGTTGATGTATGATTTTAATTTGTAACATCTGATAGTGTTTTAATGATCTAGGATATGAATTAAACATCCTATGATTTTGTTGTAATTTTGCAAACCAATTACCCTTGAAATCAAATAAGCCGTGAGTTTGTGCTAAAAATGGTGATGATTCAAGTGGTCTTTGATGTATTTTATGATGTTATATTGTTACACTATAGTTTATAAGCATGTGATAATTATTGGGAAATTTTATAAATTGTTTGTTATGTTTTATGAAATGGCCGAGACATAGGAATACCTTTTACATGATTTGGAAATGTTATACCATGAAGTATATATCATAAATATGATATACACTATTATTAGACCTTATTTCTAATTGTTGGAATTTTAAAAATAAAATAAAATTATTAACCTATTTTGAAAAAAAAAACTGCCGTATATATATATGTATTAATTATTGATGATCGAATTCTATATGAAGGATATTAATACATATTAGTGATACTATGATAATATAGTACACTATGTGATTTTATAAGAATTTTTGGAAAATATTTGGACCTAAATATGTTAAATAGCCGAGAGCTATTTATGTGGGTTTAAGGATTTTTTTTAAAATCCTTAAACATCAATATTTATAGTATGCTATATGTTTAAAAATTATTTTTTTTAACATATTAATAGGTTTACAAAAATAAATCAATTGGAAATTGATTTATATGGGTTTTAATTACTAAAGTATAACTTAGTAATTTAATTACTAAGAAAAGTCAAAATCATTGACTTTTAAAGTCAACATCTGAAATCGTTGGATAAATATGCTGTCTGGCGTAAAGCGTATCAATTTACTTTTGAATACACGTTGGCACGAAAAGACATCATTTCTAAGGTCGTTAGTTAGAAGCGTTTTAAAGCGTTGAACATTTTACCCAAAAGGTAAGGCGGTCTTTTGGACATATCTCGTCTCTCGAGAAACGAGAAGTGTTAAAATGACGACGCTTGAACAGCATATCGAATTCGATAAAGAATTCACATCGCATCGATATAGAATATCGAATTTATTATAGACTTTGTAAGTCTTGAAATACGTGAACGACGCACTAAAATATCCTTTTACATAAAGGTGTGGGCGTTGGCCTTAGCGATAGGGCGTTGACAAGTGATTTCATTTTAAGACGAACCAATAGTCCAGGTGGGCTTTATTCTAAAACAAAACAACTTTGCTACTTAATTTAACTGTCTTTATTTACAGTATTTTTTTTCCAACTGTTGATAAAAATGTTTAAATGATTACCTGCCAAAATGTTTACGTTTTGTGTATTGTATCCTATCCATGAAATTGTTGAATGATATAAATGTTGTTGGGTCGCACCCAACTTATGAATGAAAATCGATATCGGATCTATGGGAAGAACTTATACAGCTAGGATTAACGTGTACACTGATGGTGACTGTGTGCTGTAAGGACAATTCACGGCCGGTCACGGGGTCGTAGAGGGAGGCCTCCCTCACGACTTTCGACTATAATAATATGATGGATGATGATAAGGGGTATGGGTCATACACGCGAGAAAATGCTTGGCGATCAACTTTTATGAGCGATAAAACCTTTTAGTAAGCACAAGGCATTTTCAACTAAAACTCTTGTGTCTTACTTGACAGGGCAGTGTAATTCAAATATATATAAACTGTTTTTGGCATTGAGTGCACTGAGTGCATTAGTGTACTTAGCCCTGCATGTTTGTTTTTAAGTGTGCAGGTTGAGCTTCGATGTTGAGGATGGAGAAGTGTTGAGGAATGTCCAGTGTCCTTGACGTCATGTTTTAATTTGTTATCCTTGAATACATATCGTCATATATGTATTCACACACTTTCCGCTGCGACTCTAAATTTATTTTTATGTTATGTATGATGATGAAATGTTATGAACTGTTAAAGTCCTTCAGATCGTTAATGTCCTTTTGGATCTGTTAAAGGATATAGAGACATGAACTGTTGAAGTCTGTCAGATCATTGCTGACCTTGGATCTGATAGCTTAAACCACTTAATTTGACCTGTATCAAAGTATGTATGATCAAGCATGTTCGTTTAATTATGCAATTTACCCTTATTATAATTACCCATGATTCCTAAATACTATTCCTAGTATTAGTCCGCCCTACCTCTGGGTTATCCGGAGTGTGGTCGTGACACCTATGAATCTTTCTAATTATTTTTCCTATGATATAATTTATCATCTAAGACATATATTATGATATATAACTACTTATAGCATGAAAATTAAATTTTGGCACTTATAATTCCAAAAGTGCCGTGATCTAGTATTAATAAGGTTCAATTTGTGATCTCCAAATGTGCTACATATTAGTGTGATATAATTACACTCTAACGATGCATTAAGTGATGAATCAGTGGAGGCCAATTTGTTTGTGAGGGCCGTGTATTGTTGACCAAGAATGAGGTTGGATGAATTATTAAAGCACTCTTGATGATGTATTTGTATGTTTAAGGTGTAGATATTATACATTGTGTAAGACAAATTAAAAAGCCTTCCTTTTTGAATTGAGAGAGAGAGGGCCGACGGCTAGTGTGTCCTTAGTCAAGGATAATTGTTTTGTTTTGTTCAATGTGAGTTAATGCATTAACTTTGTGTAAGAACATTTCTTTGATGACATAATTACATTGATGAGTCACAATTAAATTGGCTTGCAATTGTTGTGAATAAGAAAACCGAGAGAGAGAGATAGGATTTAAGTGATAAGTGTTCCGTCATTTTGCATAAGAAGATATTACATCAAAACAAAACATATTCTCTTCCCCAAAACCACCACTGCCGTGAGCATTCTTAAAGAAAAACAAAGTGTGTTCTTCATTTCATTCACCGAAACCTTGATACTAAAGCCTTTGCACAATTAATCGATACCGTTAAAGAGGTTAGAAATCGAACGAGCTTCGATTATACGTTAGAATTTCCAATTTTTAATGGTTCGATTTTAAATTTTGAGCATATGTTCTTATGAAAAATTATATTAGCATGTATTGTTATTTGTTAATTATGCTACACATAATTTATATGTTTCATATTGATAATTATTTCAAGCTAAGCATGTTATATAATTTTCATAGTGATTACAGAAAATTTAAGGAAAATCATATGTTAGTATACAATTTATGTTTAAGTGATATTATAGCATAATGTTAATCTAATGCCTTGATTTAGTACCATATGAATTTACTAGATTTTAAGAAAATATATGAACATGTTCTTGAAAATTTTCGAGAACTATGATGCTTGGAATATTGATGATTTTGTTGTAGATGTTAGATATTATACTAGATTATTGATACTTGTTAATGTTTAAGCATTGTGTAATTTTGTAGGATTTTTACAAAAATGTTTGGTATATCTTTGATAGGAACCGAGAACCATAGAAAATAATACATTGATGCAGGAATTGAATATGTTGGATGTTATGTTGTAATTATGTTCTAGATTGATGTTGAGTCCTTGTGTAATTTAATTAAAATTTTAGGAATTTGGTTGATAATTTTTAAGAAAAAAATCGAGAACTATAGGAATGGGATGGGTGATGTCCAAATTTTCCTATAGCTATGTTTATACATATTAATGATCCTATGATAATAAAGTACACTATATGAATTTAATTAGAATTTTAGGAGGATGTTTGTTATTTTAGGTGGAATAACCGTGAGCTCAGGAATATATATTAAGGGTTTTAAATCCTTTTTATCAAGAAAAATATTATATGTCTAGAAATTATTTTAGACATATTAAGAAATTATGGAATTTTATAAACATAGTATTCTATGTTTACGGCGAAACGTTATATTAAATAACGTTAGAAATGAAAAATAATATATAATGAATAAGTTAATTCATATCAAAGAAAAATATTGATAAAGTTTATCGATTAACGTGAAAAATTGAGAAATAGGGTTTTATGAAAAGAAATCGATTGAAAATCGATTTATCTAGAAATTGGTTATAAAATGTGTTAAGAAAAGTAAAAAACGTTGACTTAAGTCTCAACGTATGAAATACGTTGAATAAATACACTAATACGTGTAAAACGTATTAATTTTATAAGAATATCTCATTTGTGAGAAAAGATTTCATAATTGAAATTATTTTATCAAAAGACATTAGTATACGTTGAACGTTTAACCTAAATGGTTAAAATGAGATAGTAGAACATATCTCATCTTTATCGAAGTACGAGAAGTATTTAATTAAGATACGCGTTGAAACGACGTATTAAAATTAGTTAAGGGATTCGAATTATTACTTTATAAGTTATCAAAGTTTATTTAAACTTTGATGTTCTCGAAAAACGTGACCAACGTACTAAAGTAGTTTTTACTTAAAGGTTGAACGTGGACGTGATGAGTTGACAAAGCAAGAAATCGATTAAGGCGATCTGTAGTCCAGGTGGGCTTTACTCTACTAAAAAAGATCAAATATTTTATTTACGATGCTTTATTCGCAAGAAATGATAATGAAATGATTTATTTAATTACCTGCCCAAAATGTTTATGTTTTATGTATGTATCCTATCCATGCTCGATTTATGAATGCTGTTGGGTAGCCCCCACATGTCAAATGTTTGAATTCGTATCCTTGTAAGTACCCACAAGGATGATTGAGAATTCGTATCCTGTGCCGGAGTGGCAAGGATTTTGTGCACTATTTTTGTGACTGTGTGCTTTATTTATCACACACCTCGGCCGGTCACGGCGTTCGTAAGAGGAGGCCTCCTCTACGGCGCAAGATGAAATTAATGAGATGAGATAACGGAATTGTTGTGATTAATGGAAAAGGATATGGATCATACATCTGAGGAAAATATATCCGGCGGGGCGAATATTTATGGAAAATGACAGAAAATGTTTAGTAAGCACGAGTATTTAAATTAAAACCTCGTGTGTTATTCTTGTTATAGGCGATGTAATTTAAATTCGATAAAATGTTTTGGCATGAGTTCACTGAGTGCATTCTTGTACTTGACCCTGTATGTTTATTTTTAAATGTGCAGGTTGAGCAGATGGTGGATGGAGGCGTGTTGAGTAGTCAGGCTCTTTTTGATGATTATGTTAGAAACCTTGAATGCATATCGTCATATATGCATTCACATGCTTCTCCGCTGCGGTTGAATATTATGTTTATGTACTAATGTTGACAGTTAAATCCATCCGAATCAGTAAACCTTTTTATTAAGAACTTGTAGCCTTTCTATATGTTAATTATGTGTGCCTCGTAAATAAGGGTTGAGACTCCTAGTTCACATGATGTTCGTTTCAAAATCCTTTGATAAATTATCTTTAATGTTCTGTAATTATTGTTCCAAGTTCCAGTCCTCGTTAATCCGTCCTTAGGATTAGAGGATCATTAAAAATGGTATCGAGCGGTTATTTCTTTGAATCCCAAAATCTTCTTTTAAAAGTCAAGTCTAGATTGAGTCACTAGACTTCTAGAAATCAGCTGACTATTCTCAACACTCCATCGCATCATGCTCAACCGGGATGAGGTAAGTGATTCTTCTCAAGTTTTAAACGAAAGTTCGAGAAATGATTGAATGGAAATTCCAAAACTTTATTTTGAAATCGTGCCTTGAAAATTTATGAAAGTTATGTTATTGATTTTGATATGATATCAACGAAAGTTTATGACAAATGATGTGAATTGAAGGTCTATGTTTGAAATGGGCATGAAGTGCCAATGATGAAATGTTGAATTTGTAAAATTCAAAGTAATGCATGCTTTCAATATGATATACTATGAACTTGGAAAGAACTATCAAGTTTTCATAACCAATCCATACGGGATTCAAAAATTTTGTACAATAAATGAATATGTCGGAAATGACCATGAATGGCCATTGTTGAAAGGATGAATCCTTCGAAATTAAAGAAATTGTACTTGTACAAATGAACTATGTATCCAATATTTGAAACTGTAGTTTCAAATATCAAGATTGATTATGACAAATGAATATGTCATCTCAAAAAGAACATAGACGATATAAAAAGCATGCTCATTTATTGCGAAAGAACATAGAAGTACGAACTTCCTTCCATTACGAGAACAAAAGAAAAAGGAACGACATAGAAAACAAAATTTAAGTTCTACTCGAGATCGAAGGCAGTAGTTTAATACGAAATAAATGACAACGACGTCGGCATCTTTATCTACGACCTTAGTGTCGGCACCGACCTTGGCATCTGAGTCTATGACTCGACTTTGTTACCTATGAATTCGATCTCGACATCATCGACTCCAGCATCGAGCTCGGCGTCGACATCTTCTACTTCGATTATGACTTCGACTTCATCATTTACATCCTCGATCTCAGCATCATGTTTCGACTTCGACTTTGGCCTTGACGTCGGCATTATCATCTTCGACTTCGGCGTCGATACCTTCGACCTCGGCATTGGTGTGAGTAATTTCGGCGTTGTCTTTGACTTGACTTGATGTCGAACTTTTGACTTCGACTTGATTGTCGACCTTGTCTGCTGACGGCATTGGCAATGACTTGGCCTCTATGACTTGACCTCGGCAACCGACCTCGGGATGACCAACCTCGGCAACGACCCGGCATGTCGACCTCATCACGTCGACCTCGGCACGTCCACCTCGACGCCGACCTCGGCTTGAGCGCGACGCGCTGCTGTGATAATTTTGTTTTAGCCGTTCTCCTTTGTTGAACTCCGATTCACATACGGTTTTCGCCTCGTCTCTTACACACTTTGTACTTAATTTGTTATGAAGGACGAACCCACATTTCCTTCTCGAATTCACAAGAATCGGTAGAAGTTTAGTTAAGTGGGTTACTTAGGACAAGAACCTTATAATGCGATAAGAATATTAGAACGCTACTAGATAGTAAGCCTCCCGGTAGATTAAGAAAGCTACGACGTGTGTATATGAGAACATTTCGATAACATTTATCGATCTACGAGATGTGTTTGGATTATTTATACGCTTTATAGATTGTCAGTTTATCCTATCACGCTTATGATCGTTTAAGTTTATCTTATCATTTATCGGATATATTTAGCTTGACTTATGCTAGTTTTGCACATGGCGAGATGGCGAGATCGTCGCACGACTAGGAGGAGATTAGGACCGAGTGCTACGCGCCGAAGATGTGGTTCGTGCATATCGTGAGTATTGGATGTCTTTGAGGCGATGATTTGAAATTTCGATGCACTACCTCCGACCCGGAGGGATGCGTGAGCATGGCATGACGGACTTTGATGGCATCAAGCGCGCTGACTCGACTACACGTGGATTGGGAGGACTACGCGGAGAGGTGTCGGTGACTACATATACCGTGTGAGCGGTAACTATCTGTGGCGATGGCGCGAGCACTGTGCTCACGCCGTGCATCCGGTTTCTTCGGGCGAGTCTTCGTCGTCTCGTTCTTCGTGCTTTCATCTTCGTTCTTCTTTTACAGATAAGATTTACAGGGAAAAATCTAATCTAACCACGGATTTTCTCGTGGTGAAAAACAAAATCCGACAAAAATAAAAAGCGAGCCACGATGAACAATGATTCACAATTAATTAATTGCGCGTTATAATCAAGCGTGAATTAATCCAACAGAGCGAATCACGATCCGGGGCTCGATACCAGTGTAGGAAAACTAGGTTTAGCCTCTCGAGGATCTATCTTGGATGTTTAATTCACAATACATTGATTATATTCTAGCATGCACCTATATAATTAATTGCAACACGTAGGGGTTTCTCGTGTTTACCTTTGAATGCAGTCGGTGGATCGGATCGAGACTCGTGCTTTGATCTTACGGGACGTATCCGATTGCCCGATCTCGATATCGGTGAGGATAATCTATAGAGAATGCCACTGAAATCACCTAACCTCTAGTATTTTCGAGAATCCTCTCCTAATCACACAAGGAGATGCACGAAAATTGTGTAGGTTTAATTGATGATTAACCTTGATTTTATCTCTTACCTTATATTTATAATGCCTACCATAATCCCATAAGGAAAGGATCTATGCATATCCATAAATATAATAATATTCTATTAGGATAAAGAGAATCAAATCCTTGCCATAGAGGAGGTAGGAGCCGATTTCTTGATAGAGTTACTGGATGGGCCGGCCCAGGATCAAATGCAAGGAATAAAGATGGGCCTCAAATAAATTAATTATATTATGTTCACCGAACATAAATTAATTTATAAACATTCATTCATGCCACTAGAGAATAAATCTTGACTTACCCTTTATTACGAAGTTGAGTCGGGCTTGCACTTAGACATTATGAATCCCGTATTTAAGATATCGCACGTCCATTAATTATTTAGAGCATTACATTGCTTAAAATAATTAATATCTTTAATTCTTAAGTAGTACCACTCAACCTTATTATTGTACTTGAGCTAACTCAACTGCGGGGTTTAGTACAATAAACCTTTGAGCTCCTTAAGGGGCGTCATCATCCTAGCGGATACGGTGACTCGTCTGAGATAACTAGCATGACATACAAACATCGCCACCACCGAAGATACGGAGAATATTGGGGTGGAACATACAACCCTCACCCATAACAAGTCAAAGTGATGGTCGACAACTCATATTCACCTAATACCTTATCGAGGTTTAGATCATCGTAAGTCACCGAGATCTAGGTTCTTCACGACGGTCGATAGAAGAACTCATCTCACGTGATCCATCAATACGTCGGGGCGTACCGGCATGACAAGCAACCAAGTCAGTCACTTCTTATCTATACCGCAGCCTATCCGACAACTCGTCCTCAAGTCGTCTCGGTGTGATTCTTTTATATCTCATTAAAGCTTGACCAATCATACGGACTTACGTGATCTTCTACACCTTGTATGATCTAACTTATATATGAGATAAAGGGACATATATATGCGATCAAGTAATCAATTCGGATAGAAGATTGTAATAGTGGTAACGAGGAAACATTGTATACAAGCTCAACCAAAAGCGCTTTCGGTATACAAATCCAACAATGTTCCACTTATACTAAAGCAAAATTTTAGTATACAATGTGTCTCTCTACTAGCTATTACAAACAAAACCATCACTTTGCTTCTCCCACTTATACAAAGTTTCCTTTCTAAGTGGGTGCCATCAAGCGCAATCGAGTCCTCGAGCGTGCGCCGTAGACTTTTGCGGCGAGCTCTTTGTGAATGGATCCGCTAGGTTATCCGTCGTATCAATCTTTTTCAATCGGCCGTCCCTCGTCTCACGATTTCTCGTATGACATGGTACTTTCTCTCTATGTGTTTGGTCGCTTGTGGGTCCGTGGTTCCTTCGAGTTTGCCACTCGCACGAGTTATCACGATAAACTATGATACTCTTGGGCAAACCAAGTACCACACCTAGATCAATGAGGTAGTTCTTGAACCATCTGACCTCCTTAGCTTGACCTCCGGCGGCTACATATTCGGCTTCCATGGTAGAGTCCGCAATGCATCATTGCTTGCACTCGCCAGATCTGACTCCACCTCACAAGGTAAACACATCGCTTTGAGGTGTAGACTTTTTCTCATCACGGTCGACTTGGAAATCCAGTCTGTATAACCCAAAGGCATTAGACTATCGCATGGTAAACTAGCCTATAATCTCGATTCCTTTTCGGTGCTTGAGTATATGCTTTCTGCGATCCAATGAGCTTGTCCGAGGTTAGGCGATATCTAGCTACTATGCCTACCGCATAGCGAGATATCGAACCTCGTACATAGCATTACGTACATGAGACTTCCTACGGTGAGCGTAAGGAACTTGTCTCATTTCCTCTATCTCCTTTGCGGTCATGGGTGATTGCTCCTTAGAATAAAGGAACGCCATGTGCGAAGGTAGCACTCCTTTCTTGGTATGTCGCATAATAAAGCGATGTAATCACAAAGATCGATGTAAGGCGCACGAGATAAGCTCAACATTTTACTCTTGCGATCTCGGTAAACCTTGATCCCAAGAATGTACGCATCTCCTAAGTCTTTCATTTGAAAGCGATCGGATAACCAACTCTTTACATCGATAACAACTTCACATTGTTGCCAACTAGAAGAATGTCATCTACATAAAGTGCAAGAAATACCACATCACCGTTGACATCTAAGCGATACACACAACTCTCGCTAGGCAATGGCTAAATCCATAGGACTTTACCACCTCGTCAAACGTAAGTTCCGGGATCGTGAGGCTTGCTTAAGCCCATAAATGGACTTCTTAAGCTTCCATACTAGATGCTCTTCACCCTTCACCACATAACCTTGGGTTCTTTGCATATAGATTTCTACCTTCCTCAAGGTAACCGTTTAGAAAAGCGGTTTTCACGTCCATTTGCCAAACCTCGAGGTTGAGTGGGCTGCTTTGGCGGAAGAATTACGATGGACTTGAGCATTGCTACGGTGAAAAGGTCTCGTCGAAATCGATGCCCTCGATGAGTGTACCCTTTCGCCACAAGCACGGCTTTAAAAGTCTGAAACCTCTCCATCGAATCTCTTCCTCTCTTGTATACCCACTTACTACCTATGGCTTCCTTGCCATCCGGTAGAGTGTCTTTCGTATACATCCATAGCTGTTATGGACTCGATTTCTAAGTCCATAGCGGTGTGCCATGATCTTGCATCAATGTCTTGTACCGCCTCATTATACGTCCATGGGTCGATTATTGCTGTTCGTTTCACGGGACTAAATCAGAAGATTCACCCACGAACATAAATCGCTCGGGTTGACGAACAACCCTCCCACTCTGACAGGCGCCATCGCATAATGGCGGTGGGTGCGGTAACTTGTGGTTCTCTATCTTGCACAACTTCTTTGGATAGGAGCTACTTAGACGGCGGTATCTCGATGGAACTCGACCCACTTCAATTTCTTGAAGTATCGGTGTCGATCCTCCCACTGAACACGATATCTCGTACCTTTGGCTTAATCGGTGGTGGAATACGATCATCTTCTAATTCCTGAAGAATGATTTCAACTTTGGATTTATGGTTTGTCATATAATCCTCTTCTAAGAATCGGGCATTAGTGCTAATAATGACCTTATGATCCTTAGGACTATAGAATAAACCACCTTCGTCCCTCTAGGATAGCGATAAACGACCTTGCGTCGGATCTAGCCTCCAACTTGTCGACCTTCTTGTTCGACACATGTTTGGATCGCCCATATATCATATGTGGCTTAAACTGAGGCTTCGCCCAAACCACAACTCGAAAGGGTCTTTTCGATGACTTGGATGGTACTAGATTTAGCAAGTATGGCCGCTTCTAAGGCATACCCCGAAACGAAATAAGCGATGTTGCATAACTCATCATTGATCTAACCATTTCTTAAAGAGTCCTATTTCTCCGCTCGACACACCATTTCTTTGTGGTGTGCTCGGTGTAGTAATTTGGGAGGTAATCCCACACTTACGAAAAAGTCCATAAACTCGTTCTTGAGGTATTCGCCACCGCGATCGATCAGACCATGATGACTTGATATTCTTACCAAGCTTCGCCTCCACTTCCGCCTTAAACTCTTTGAATTTCTCAAAGCATTCGGACTTCGGTGAGCGGTATACGTATCCGTACCTTGAGTAATCGTCGATGAAAGTGACAAAATCCTCGTACCTCCACGAGCTTGTGTGGACATAGGTCCACACAGTCGAAATGGACTAGCTCCAACACTTCTTTGGCTCTATAACCCTTCCTTGAAAGGTGCAGTCGACATCTTACCTTCTATCTGAGGATTCGCGGATCGGGAGAGTAGTAGCGTGAGATCACCCAACGCTCCATTCTTAGCGATCTTTTGATCCTATTTAGATTGATGTGACCTAATCTAAGATGCCAGAGAAATGTGGTATCATCTTCTGAAGAAAACTTTTTTTTTTTAAGGTTTGATGTAGATGCAACATAGTTATAGGTATTATGTTTGGCAGAAATAGTATAAAGCAAATTATATAATGTGCCAACACAGATAACTTCGCCATTTCTTATGATAGAAACACCACTATCAAAAATAACAGAATATCCATGAATAAATAATTTCGAAACAGAAACAAGGTTCGCTGAAACTCCGGCACATATAAAGCGTCTTTTAAAACTAAAGCTGTTGTCTCAAAACATAAAGAAACATCTCCGATCGCAACGGCCTCGACTTTCGCGCGTTTCCCATTGAGATCGTTATCTCGCCATCATGCCGCTCCTTGTCCATGGGAACCCACAGTCGTAACAAACATGATCGATCGCACCGTATCTACTATCCGAGAATGGGTAGAACAAGTCGCTAAACATGTTTCAGTTACTAAAGCAAATGGCGTACCTTGAGCCTTGAGCATAGGGCACTTGGCCTTCCAATGCCCAGTCTTGCCGCACTTTAAGCACTTGCCCCTCTCCTTTGGCTTCTTTAATCCTCCGGTGGCAGGCATGTTCTTGCTCTCATTACTCCCACTATTTCCCTTGCCTCTACCACCTTTGGTGCCCCTTTTTCTTTTTCCATTTTGCAACGGAAAATTTGGGCCCCTAGATGTGCTAGCAAGAGCATGTGCTCCTTTACCCATAACTCCTTCATGACCCACGAGATCATTAAGCAACCGACTAAGTGTATACTCGGTCTTGCTCATGATCGCATTCATAAAAATTCTCAAAAGACTTGGGCGGTGTATTGAGGATGATATCGAGCTTGGCCGCCGTCAATACCTCCTCCCAGTGATCAAGACTATCCACGAGATGAGTCGTGTGAGAGACATGTTCATGGACCGAACTTCCTTCTTCCATCTTACACGCCAAGATTTCTCTCATTGTGTGGAAGCGGATTGTCCGATCCGATTGCCCAAACTTACTCTCGAGACTTGACCATATTTGATCGTGTCTACCATCGGTGATCTTTGCACTGCAAGCCTTTGGACATAGTAGTCATCATATAGCATTTGGCCATATTGTTTTACTTATGCCAAAGTCCGCTTGACTCTCATTGCTCATTAGTCGATCGTCGATAAGGGCATCGGGTTTAAAGTAGTGAGAACAAACATGTGTTCTTGACGATAAGAACATATTCCATGTTTCGTTTCCACTCGATAAAATTCGGACCGGATAAGGGATTTTGTGCGAGCATATTGATAATCGGTGTAAGAGACATATCAGAAACGACAATGTAAACACATAAGCATACGATCGCACATAATTCATAACAATAATATTGTAACCTTTTGATAAAACAATATTAATTGAAACCTCCAATCGCCCAAGGAATTCCACATGCAAGCCACGGCGTGTGGACTTTACACATGAACCCCTCGACCGGACTAAAATATACCTTTTAGTCGTTTAATTTCAATCCATGTCAACTTATCCTATGACAAATGAAATTAATGATTGGACCTTACTGAACCACATCACTATCACAAGAAGGGACTTGGCGGGAAGTTGTACTCGAGGTGATGTCTAGCAATGACCACAATTTTAATGAGAAAATGAATTCTTAGAATTGGCATACTCACTAGGACCATACCGCTTCCAATCCAAATTCTTTTGTTATCTCATTTTATATCCTTCTCTAGAGAACTTATGAAAATCGCACATGCAAGCCATGCGTGTGGGCGTTTACACATGAAACTCCCACTTCTCGATAGATTTAAAATGTTTTATTTAGAAATCTCATCTAACAAACTTATGATAAGCAGTGCAAGCAAGCCGCGGCGTGTGGGCGTTTACTCACGGTGCGTATCACTTTGTTTAGAGATCAAAAGTGGAGGTCTTGACATTTTAATTTAAAATTAATATGTCGGGTTACTTGCTTAGTCTTTTGTTCAAAAGGTTTGTCCATGCGAGATCACGTAATCTAGCATGCTTTTCTATAGAACTCGACATGTAAAAATATGCTCATGAGAATTCTAAAATATGCTTGAAAACGCGATAAACCTAGCATGCTTACTATGCGTATCCAATCACGAAAACAAATAATATGTTTGTCAACGTAATTTAAACATACATAGCATGCTTCTGCATAATTGAAACATCCATGACATGCTATGAACGATTAAAAAATAAAATAAAACGTTCATCGCGGCCCATTCGTGGATCCTGCATTTTCTGCCTAATCTATTACATAGAATTGCAAAGTCGGATCTTCAAAATTGAAAAATGGGCCTCGGGTGCAGCACGCAGGCGGATTCGTCAGCGGATTCGGTGGAAGCAGTGCAGGCGGTTGGCCCAAAATAAATTTGGGCAGCGAGCGCGGCACAGCCAGCGCGTGCTTGATCGCCTACGTCGCACCGCCTCACGTGCTCCTCGTGGGCTGCCTCATGATCGCGGCGACCGCGACCCGCCGAGCTTCGCGTGCGTGACCATGCTTCGCGCTCACGCCGTCGCCGCTACCAGCAGCAAGCCGCTGCTGCGCGTTGCCTCGCGTTCACCTCACGGTCGCGAGGCTGCTTCGCGGAGGTGCCGGGATCTCACGCGCCCGTCGCCCGTCGCGACGCGCGCCTCGCGGATGCGGTGCGGCCGCGACCGGCGACAGCGCCGCCGAGCGCGCCCTCGGCGCCAGCGGTGCCGAGGCCTTCACGCGCCAGCGCGAGCCCGTACCCGTTGTCGATCATGCTGCCCGCGTCATCCTCGCCCAACTGCCGTGACCTCGTTGAGGTTTCCCGACGCTATTCTGCCGAGATTTGCCGAGCGGGCACACTCAGCACCGAGCGGTGCCGAGGCGTTCGCGCGCGAAGCGCGCACCCTGCACCGCTTGGATACCGAGCCATGCACCCCAACCTCCCCGCCTGCTCGCAAATCTTTGAGTGTGCGCGCATGGTGCCGAGCGCTGTGCTCGCGCCGTGCGTCCGATTTCTCTGGGCGAGTCTTCGTCGTCTCGTTCTTCGTGCTTTCGTCTTCGTTCTTCTTTTACATATATGATTTACAGGGAAAAATCTAATCTAACCACGGATTTTCTCGTGGTGAAAAACAAAATCCGACAAAAATAAAAACAAGCCACGATGAGCAGCAGTTCACAATTAATTAATTGCGCGCGTTATAATCAGCGTGAATTAATCCAGCAGAGCGAATCGATCCGGGCTCGGATACCAATTGTAGGGAAAACTAGGTTTAGCCTCTCCGATGATCTATCTTGGATGTTTAATTCACCATACATTGATTATATTCCTAGCATGCACCTATATAATTAATTGCAACACGTAGGGGTTTTCTCGTGTTTACCTTTGATGCGTCGAGGTGGATCGGATCGAGACTCGTGCTTTGATCTTACGGATGTATCCGGTTGCCCGATCTCGATATCTAGTGAGGATAATCTATGGAGAATGTTCTGAAAATCACCTAACCTCTAGTATTTTGAGAATCCTCTCCTAATCACCCAAGGAGATGCACGAAAATTGTGTAGGTTTAATTGATGATTAACCTTGATTTTATCTCTTACCTTATATTTATAATGCACTACCATAATCCCGTAAGGAAAGGATCTATGCATATCCCATAAATATAATAATATCCTATTAGGATAAAGAGAATCAAATCCTTGCCATAGATGGAGGTAGGCGCCGATTTCTTCAGTAGCTACGGGCCTGGATGGGCCAGCCCAGGGATCAAATGCAAGGAATAAAGATGGGCCTCAAATAAATTAATTATCTTATGTTCACCCGAACATAAATTAATTTATAAACATTCATTCATGCCACTAGAGAATAAATCTTGACTTACCCATTATTACGAAGTTGAGTCGTGCTTGCACTTAGACATTCTGAATCCCGTATTTAAGATATCGCACGTCCATTAATTATTTAGAGCATTACGACTCCTTAAAATAATTAATATCTTTAATTCCTTAAGTAGTACCACTCAACCTTATTATTGTACTTGAGTTAACTCAACTGCGGGGTTTAGTACAATAAACCTTTGAGCTCCTTAAGGGGCGTCATCATCCTAGCGGATCGGTGACTCGTCTGAGATAACTAGCATGACATACAATCGCCACCACCCAAGATACGGAGAATATTGGGTTAGAACATATAACCTCACCCATAACAAGTCAAAGTGATGGTCGAGAACTCATACTCACCTAATACTTTACCGAGGTTTAGATCATCGTAAGTCACCGAGATCTAGGTTCTTCACGACGGTCGAGGATAGAAGAACTCATCTCATCGTGATCCATCAATACGTCGGGGCGTACCAAAGATCGACAAACAACCAAGTCGAGTCACTTATCTATCATGACTATACTGACAACTCGTCCTCAAGTTGTCTCGGTTGTGATTCTTTTATATCTCATTAAAGCTTGACCAATCATACGGACTTACGTGATCTTCTACACCTTGTATGATCTAACATATATGAGATAATGGGACCGAATATATGCGATCAAGTAATCAATTCGGATAGGAGATTGTAATAGTGGTAACAGAAACATTGTATACAAGCTCAACCAAAAGCGCTTTTCGTTATACAAATCCAACAGACCACCACTCCCTACCCTACCACCGATGATGGCGCCACCGCCTCCAGCAGAGCCATACCGCCAGACAGTGCGGATGAGGGTGTCAGACACACGTGACGACTACAGTTCGATATGCGACATACACGCTATTAGGGATGATGGGGCAGGACCATCTAGGGTACGTGCACGTGAGGATGATTCAGAGGAAGACTCTGATGATGATGAGGAGGATCCGGAGGAGGATCCTGAAGAGGATGAGGACCCAGACGAGGACGAGTGATGATTTCAGACGAGGAGGATGGATGTAGATTGTGTAGATATGTATTGTATAGTATGTGTGTGTAGCATGCTTGGTTATGTCCGGTAATAGAAAATAGAAATATGGTATTTTGTAATGTTATGTAAGCCAGTATGTACATGACTTCCTTTTGTGTTGGCTGCTTGTATTTAACAGTCCTCTTGGAGGCAAAAATTTTCTGATATATATATATGACCCTGAAATGGGCTTTTGCGGCAAAAATGAGTATGACAAATATAAATGGTTTATTAAAATTTGTTTTATGATAAGATTATATGATGATATTATATGTGTTTAAATTGTGATCATGATATGCGATGTTAATTATAGGTTTTATATAACGAATGCCGCCTAGAAGAGATCTGGCGAGGGGATTAGAGGTAGAGGAAGAGGAAGGGGCGGAGGTAGGGGAAGGGCGGGATTCCCAACCAAGTAGAAAAAGCAATACCACAACCACCCCACCTCCACCCGATCGTGGGATCGAGGCATTTCTTAAGCGAACCCTCCGCCTTTAATGGAAAAGGAAGCCGGACGGCGAGCGGTGGATAAGAACCATGGAAAAGATTTTGACTTTCTTGATGCACGAGCAAGAAGCGGCTGTCTGTGACACTTTTCAACTTCTTGGACACCTGCCGACACGGTGGGAAGTCGGGAGGAAAATCTTAACACGTAAGCGATGGATGAGTTTACAGGAGGATTTTAAGCGGAAATGTATGAAATACATCCCAAAGAGTTATAGGAAGAGAAAGGAGCATGAATTCTTCAATTTGAAACAAGAAAAGACGTCTGTAACAGAATATGATCGCACCTTTTGCGATATGTCAAGGTATGCACCTGACCAAGTGAGCACGGATATGAAGATGGCAAAAAAGTTTAGATCGGGTGCGAGGGCGGAGATAAGAATGTCTCTAACCCGATCGTGGGGATTTGACATATACTGAAGCTCTTGGACGGGCTTTAGATATTGAAGCGACCATCTTGGGAGGAGAAGTCGGACAAACTCAAACACATGTCTGATGGACAAAGGAAAAAGAAATGGGAAGGGAATTTTGGTAACAATAACCGGGGAAGTGTTGAAAATCAGAATAACAAATGACCGTGGCAGGGAAACATGGCGCCTCAAGGGCAGGGATGGAAAAGGCCAGTCTTTTCCCCTCCGACGGGAGGACCACAAGAGCAGACAAGGGCTCTTCCTTGCCCAAAATGCCAAAAGTTTCACAAAGGAGTTTGCTTAACGGTAAATTGTTTTAAGTGTGGTGTGAAAGGGCATTATGCAAATAATTGCCCAGGGATACGCCCGAGAACGGTGGGAAGGCCGAATCAGCCCGGCAATGCCCAACCACTCAGGGCTATTCAATTTCAGCCCCAACCTCAGCAACAACAGTGGCAACAACCCCAGAACAACGGCGATGACAACCACAACAAAGAAGAATAAACAACGTCGAACAAGCGACCACAATAACAACAGCAAAATCAGCAGAGGCAAGCACCCCACCATCCTCAGCCGGCCCGGGCTGGGCGTATGCTCTACACGGAGGCGAATAGAACAAAACCGGAAACACGGCGGTGTGGGAAAACTTCTCAACATACATTATACTTTTGTTCGATCGGGTGCTTCGATTCTTTATCGCAAGAGCATGTGTCGATATGTTGGAACTTAGATCCGAAAAAGTGAATCAGGCCATGAGAATCTCTTCACCCATAGGAGGGATTATGATTGTTATGCATGTTTGCTCGAACCTAGAGTTGAACTTAGGATCACTTAAGGTTCTGGCGAATAACTTGAACATAATACCCATAGGCGATGTAGATATAATTTTAGGGATGGATTGGTTAGCTGAAAACCATTCCACGATTCTATGTAAGGAGAGGAAAATTTCGTTCCATTTTCCTGGGCAAAAAGCTACGAGCTTTCATAGAATCAACATGGGAAAGATGATCCCGATTATATCAGCACTGAAGGCAAGGAGTATGATAACCAAGAAAGGATGTCGCGCATTTCTTGTTTACCTGAATGGAGAAGATAAAGCGAAATAAAAGCGAAGATGTGGAGATTGTTCGAGAATTTCGGATGTTTTCACGAAAATCTACCGAGATTACCCCCGATGAACAATTGGAATTCACCATCGATCTTGAACTCGGATCAGCTCCAGTGTCGAAGGCACCTTACAGAATGGCTCCAAAGGAACTAGAAGAATTGAAAATCCAAATTCAAGAATTGTTGGACCTAGGTTTTATCAGACCTAGTGTGTCGCCTTGGGGAGCACCGGTATTATTTGTCAAGAAGAAGGATGGATCTTTAAGAATGTGCATAGATTACCAGGCCGAATAAAATGGCTAAAAACAAGTATCCACCGCCGAGGATAGATGACTTGTTTGATCGATTCTGAGGAGCAAGTGTATTCTCGAAGATCGATCTCAAGTCGGGATATCACCAACTCGAGTGCAGTAGGAAGGCGTATCTAAAACCGCATTCCGAACGAGATATGGCCACTATGAATTTATAGTTATGCCGTTTGGATTAACAAATGCACCAGCCGTATTCATGGATCTCATGAATAGAGTATTCCATCCATACTTAGACAAATTTGTCTTAGTCTTCATAGATGATATTCTCATCTATTCGAACAATGAAGAAGAACATAAGGAGCACTTGAGAATGGTTTTGCAATCATTGAGATCTGAACAACTTTTTGCTAAGTTTAGCAAATGTGAGTTTTGACTGAAGGAAGTAATGTTCCTTGGACACATTGTGTCAGCCGATGGGATTAAAGTGGATCCAGCCAAGGTAGAAACGGTACAAGAATGGAAATCGCTAAGAAGCCAAAATGAGATCAGAAGTTTCTTAGGATTAGTGGTTACTATCGGAGATTCATTGAAGGATTCTCAAAGATAGCAAGGCCAATAACACGACTACTCGAAGGGATTAAATTTACTTGATCAAGAATGTGGTAATTTCAAAAGCTTAAGGAAAAATTAACAAGTGCTTGAGATTAGCGGTTCGAGCGGAAAAAGAGTATGTGGTCTGCATCGATGCTTCTAGAGCAATTTGGGTTGTGTGTTGATGCGGGAAGGAAAAGTGATAGCTTATGCATCACGACAACTTAGACCACATGGTGAACTATCGACTCATGACACGGAATTAGCGCAGAGTACATGCACTAAAGATATGGAACATCATCTCTATGGAGTGAGATGTGAAATCTTCTGAGATCATAAGAGTTTGAAATACTTCTTTGAGCAAAGAGACCTAAATATGAGGCGAGAAGATGGCTCGAATTGGTAAAAGATTCGATCGTGGTATAAATTATCACCGGGCAAAGCAAATGTGGTAGGCGATGCCTTGAGTCGTAAGAATCAAACCAATCTGGGATGTCTCTTTACAAAGGAAGAAAAACTCGTTGAAGAGTTTGAGAGAATGAAGATAGAGATGGTTGAACAACCATGGACAATCATGAGTCGTATTGCTACACTCACCTTGACGTCTGACTTAAGGAAGAGGATAATTGACGAGCAGAGGAAGGATGAAAAGTTGGGAAAGACAAGGGTCGAGGTGAGGCGAAGGATAGAAGAATTTTCGAGAAGCATCGAGACAATGCTTTATTGTTTGAGGAAAGATTGTGTATTAGAACAATGGCGAGCTTCAAACGAAATCATGAGTAAAGCTCATGATACTCCTTATACCGCCCATCGAGCGGTACTAAGATGTACAAGACTTACGAGAGAAGTTACGGTGGAAAGGCATGAAACGAGACGTAGCCTCTTTTGTAGATCGTTGTCTTGTCTGTCAGCAAGTAAAAGCATTGCACCAAAGACCCTACGGAAAGTTGCAGCCTTTGGGAATACTCGAATAGAAATGGGAAGATATAGCGATGGATTTTGTTACGGGATTACCAAAGTAAAAAAAAAGGAACACTGCTATATGGGTAGTAGTGGATAGACTCACAAAGTGTGCGCATTTTCTGCCAATTCAGATTACACATGGATCTGATAAGTTAGCCCAGTTGTATGCAAAGGAAATTGTACGCCTGCACGGGGTACCAAAATCTATCACGTCCGATATAGATTCTAAATTCACTTCGAGATTCTGGGTTAGCTTACAAAAAGAATTAGGCACGAGGTTGAATTTGAGACAACGTTTCACCCACGACCGATGGACAATCGAAGGGCGATTCAAACACTCGAAGATATCTTTGAAACGGTAGTGTTGGATCGAGGTGCAAAGTGGGAAGATGTTTTACCCGATTGAGTTTGCTACAATAATAGTTATCAAACGATGATTAATATGGCTTGTCTGAAGCCTTATATGGAAAGAAATGTCGATCACGCTTTATTGGGATGAAGTGGGTGAGAGAAGAATTTTAGAGACTGACGCAATAAGTGAAATGATCGAGATAGTCCGTCAGATTAGGCAAAGAATAAAAGAAGCTCAAGATGAGCGAAGTCTTCTGACGATCGGCGTGGATCGAGCTACATTTGAAGGAGGAGATAAAGTTTTCTTAAAGTCTCTCCATCGAAGGGAATTATAAGGTTTGGAGTGAAGGAAAATTAAGACCCGTTTTATAGGACCTTATGAGATCTAGAAAGAATAGGCCCGATTCTTATAGATTGGCTCTTCCATGAGTTTGGGAATGTACACAATGTTTTCATGTGTCATGACTCGAGAAAATGCGTATATGATTGAAACACGTGATCCATCAAGACGGCGTGATCCTCAACCCGGACATGAATTATGAAGAAGAACCTACGGCCATTCTAGACCGCAAGGTTCAACAATTGAAAATAAGTCCATTCCGCTAGTCAAAGTGCTGTGGAGATATCACAGACAAGAGGAGGCTACGTGGGAGCTTGAAGATGCTATGAAAGAAAGATACCCCGAACTTTTCTAAGGTATGCAAATTTCGGGACGAAACTTCTTTAAGGGGGGTGGAATGTAATATCCCGAAGAATTAAAGGCCTAATTACGTTAATTAAATTCCGTAAATTAGGGTTTCGCTGTGAAATTTGAAATGGTAATTTATCGAATAATGATTTCGATAAATTATGAGACAATGAATTCCTATATCATATTCACTAATGATTGTGAATTAAGGAATATATTTATATAAAGTATTTCGGTAGTAATATTTTAACGTCAATTGAATATCGATGGTTAAAACTTCGTAAAATTTTCTAAGTGTCGAAGCTTAGAATTAAATTCCTTTAATAATAGAATAATTTAATAAAGTGATTACGACTTTATTACGACCATTTTGAGATGGGTCGATAATGAACGTTTTGAGACGTTTCGAACGTCAACGTTTAGAGATGACTAGAAAAATGAGTTTAATGATCAAGAAATTATAATATTTAAATTACTATGATTATCTTGTGTAATTAGAGTATTATTTAGTATTAAAATAATGCTAGAGAATTAAGGAATAATTATTGAACAAAATGTAATTTTGAAAACCCTAATTTGAAAATTAGGGTTTTCACCTATGAATCTTTCTAATTATTTTCCTATGATATAATTTATCATCTAAGATATATATTATGATATATAACTACTTATAGCATGAAAATTAAATTTTGGCACTTATAATTCCAAAAGTGCCGTGAGCTAGTATTAATAAGGTTCAATTTTGTGATCTCCAAATGTGCTACATATTAATGTGATATAATTACACTCTAACCAATGCATTAAGTGATGAATCAAGTGGAGGCCAATTTGTTTGTGAGGGAGCCGTGTATTGTTGACCAAGAATGAGGTTGGATGAATTATTAAAGCACTCTTGATGATGTATTTGCATGTTTAAGAGTGTAGATATTATACATTGTGTAGGACAAATTAAAAAGCCTTCCTTTTTGAATTGAGAGAGAGAGGGCCGACGGCTAGTGTGTCTTTAGTCAAGGATAATTGTTTTGTTTTGTTCAATGTGAGTTAATGCATTAACTTTGTGTAAGAACATTTCATTGATGACATAATTACATTGGTGAGTCACAATTAAATTGGCTTGCAATTGTTGTGAATGAGAAAACCGAGAGAGAGAGATAGGATTTAAGTGATAAGTGTTTAGTCATTTTGCATAAGAAGATATTACATCAAAACAAAACATTTTCTCTTCCCCAAAACCACCACTGTCGTGAGCATTCTTAAAGAAAAAAAAAGTGTGTTCTTCATTTCATTCACCGAAACCTTGATACTAAAGCCTTTGCACAATTAATCGACACCGTTAAAGAGGTTAGAAATCGAACGAGCTTCGATTATACGTTAGAATTTCCAATTTTTAATGGTTCGATTTTAAATTTTGAGCATATGTTCTTATGAAAAATTATACTAGCATGTATTGTTATTTATTAATTATGCTACACATAATTTATGTGTTTCATATTGATAATTATTTAAAGCTAAGCATGTTATATGATTTTCATAGTGATTACCAAAAATTTAAGGAAAATCATATGTTAGTATACAATTTATGTTTAAGTGATATTATAGCATAATGTTAATCTAAGGCCTTGATTTAGTACCATATGAATTTACTAGATTTTTAAGAAAATATATGAACATGTTCTTGAAAATTTTCGAGAACTATGATGCTTGGAATATTGATGATTTTGCTGTAGATGTTAGATATTATACTAGATTATTGTTACTTGATAATGTTTAAGCATTGTGTAATTTTGTAGGATTTTTACAAAAATGTTTCGTATATCTTTGATAGGAACCGAGAACCATAGAAAATAATACATTGATGTAGGAATTGAATATGTTGGATGTTATGTTGTAATTATGTTATAGATTGATGTTGAAGCCTTGTGTAATTTAATTAAAATTTTAGGAATTTGGTTGATAATTTTAAGAAAAAATCGAGAACTATAGGAATGAGATGGGTGATGTCCAAATTTTCCTATAGCTATGTTTATACATATTAATGATCCTATGATACTAAAGTACACTATATGAATTTAATTAAATTTTAGGAGGATGTTTGTTATTTTAGGTGGAATAACCGTGAGCTTAGGAATATATATTATGGTTTTAAATCCTTTTATCAAGAAAAATATTATATGTCTAGAAATTATTTTAGACATATTAAGAAATTATGGAATTTTATAAACATAGTATTCTATGTTTACGGCTAAACGTTATATTAAATAACGTTAGAAATGAAAAATAATATATAATGAATAAGTTAATTCATATTAAAGAAAAATATTAATAAAGTTTATCGATTAACGTGAAAAATCGAGAAATAGGGTTTTATGAAAAGAAATCGATTGAAAATCGATTTATATAGAAATTGGTTATAAAATGTGTTAAGAAAAGTCAAAAACGTTGACTTAAGTCTCAACGTATGAAATACGTTGAATAAATACACTAATACGTGTAAAACGTATTAATTTTATAAGAATATCTCATTTATGAGAAAAGATTTCATAATTGAAATCATTTTATCAAAAGACGTTAGTATACGTTGAACGTTTAACCTAAATGGTTAAAATGATATAGTAGAACATATCTCGTCTTTATCGAAGTACGAGAAGTATTTAATTAAGAAACGCGTTGAAACGACCTATTAAAATTAGTTAAGGGATTCAAATTATTACTTTATAAGTTATCAAAGTTTATTTAAACTTTGATATTCTCAAAAAACGTGACCAACGTACTAAAGCAGTTTTTACGTAAAGGTTGAACGTGGACGTGACGAGTTGACAAAGCAAGAAATCGATTAAGGCGATCTATAGTCATGTGGGCTTTACTCTCTCAAAAGATCAAATGTTTTATTTACGATGCTTTATTCGCAAGAAATGATAATGAAATGATTTATTTAATTACACCCCAAAATATTTATGTTTTATGTATGTATCCTATCCATGCTCGATTTATGAATCTTTGTTGGGTAGCCCCACATGTGAAATGTTTGAATTCGTATCCTTGTAAGTACCGAGGATGATTGAGAATTCGTATCTGTCTTAGGAGTGACAAGGATTTTGTGCACTATTTTGTATTGTGTCTTTGAAAGGATGCTCGGCGGTCACGGCGTCCGTAAGAAGGAGGCCTCTACTGCAGTAGCAAGATGAAATTAATGAGATGAGATAACATAATTGTTGAGATTAATGAAAAGGATATGGATCATACATCTGAGGAAAATATGTCCGGCGAGACGAATATTTATGGAAAATGACGAGAAAATGTTTAGTAAGCACGAGTATTTAAATTAAAACCTCGTTTGTTACTGTTATGGGGCAGTGTAATTTAAATTCGATAAAATGTTTTGGCATGAGGTCACTGAGTGCATTCTTGTACTCAGCCCTACATGTTTGTTTTTAAATGTGCAGGTTGAGCAGATAATAGATGGAGGCGTGTTGAGTAGTCAGGCTCTTTTTGAATTTACATGCTTCTCCGCTGCCGTTGAATATTATGTTTATGTACTAATGTTGTGATTAAATCTATCCGAATCGGTGAACATTTTTATTAAGAACTTGTAGCCTTTCTATATGTAAATTATGTGTGCCTTGTAAATAAGGGTTGAGACTCCTAGTTCACATGATGTTCGTTTCAAAATCCTTTGATAAATTATCTTTAATGTTCTGTAATTACTGTTCCAAGTTCGAGTCCTCGTTAATCCGTCCTTAGGATTAGAGGGCTGTTACAAGAACAAACCTGATCCAAATTGAATATCCAAAAGAAAATTCAAATTTTTTTATAAAAAAATCCAAATCGAATAGAAAAATCCAAAATTCTAAAACAATCCAAAAATTTGAAACCAATTTTTTTTAATTTTTATATATATTTATATTAGATTTAAAAATATCTAAATAAACTATTATTATTATATACAATTCGAAATTTTTGATCTTTTCGGATTTTAAAAATTCGATCCGATATGATCAAAAAATTTGAAATTTTAAAAAATATCAATCCGATCCAAATCGAAAATTCGAAAAATACGAATTGAATTTTAAATTTCGGTTTGGTTCGGACAGGATATTCGATTTTCGGGTATTTTGTTGACCCCTAATTCTACGCATATATATATATAGAGAGAAATATGAATAGAGCGGTTGGAGAGACTGCTATTCAAATTCTTCTAATTTGTCATTTGAATTCTTTCCGTTGAAAATCCTCGTACCTATTATGAGAAATTTGCATCATCATACAATGTAGCTCTGCAACTAGGAATATGTGTTCTTTCATGTTTGGATCTTCTGCTGATATGCTATCACATGTTCGAGTCAAACACTTAAGGCTTAATTTCTTCCATGTTTTTTCAGTTGAGTTGACTCCGTGTTTGATCAACATTGACTTCAGGTTGAGCCAGTCGCAAGTAATGGGGTCGGACCGGCCAGACCTCGGGACTATCGGGCTTTTACATTTTTTGGACCTGAAAATATGAAGCACAAACCAGCCATGAACTAACTTTCGGACGAGTGGGCTTTTTTTAGATCATTTTTATAATTTTTTTAATATATAAAATTAATATCTTTAATTTTAAATAAATAAATAATTATATATATTATTATTAAATAATTATATATATTTATATTAAACATATGTATATTTAGTAGAATATCCGACGCGCTTTTTTAGCTCGAAATCCCAAACTTTTTTGTCCGAAACCCAGTAGGTCCAGGATTTTTTTCGGCCGAACTTTTTAGATACGATTTTTTTTGAACCTTTAATTTTTAAGCTCAAATCCCGAGTATCCCGGGTGGGCTTTTCAGGTCGGACTAATTTTCTCGATTCTAGTCGTGACTGTTTCAACTTTTTTTATTAGTAGTTTGGATCTTTCTTTTGTCAGTTTTGGAAACCTGAGTCAGTAAGATGTATTCAGTTTGATATAGATAAATAGGTAGCTTTGACCTTTCATCTGTTAACTTTGACTTGGTATAGCCAACATTGACTACTTGTCATTAGCTTTGACTATCGACTGACAACTTTAACTCTTGAGCGTCGACTTTAACCACGGTAGCAAACTCATTGCTAGTAGTCGACTTTGACTTCGTGAGGACGATCGGTGCCGGATATGACATAGTCATATCCGACTCCTTCATCTCTTGATATTAAGTCTTGATCTTGATCTTCGGCTTGATCTTTCGATGTTAGTCTTGGTCTTGACTTTACTTTGTTAGCTCTTCTCATTAGCATCGCTTGTATTTCTGTCTTCAAACATCAGTTGACCTTCCTTCAATCTTCAGCCTTCAGTATGCGAACAATTAGTTGAGATATCATCAATTGTGCTGATACGGATACTCCTATCAGTATAGTGGCTTCAGTACTACTTGAAACTCCTTGAGTCTTTAGCATATCCAAGTGGTAGTTCTCATCGAAACACTGTAACAACAACGCTTAACTCCAAAATAATTCAATAGTATTAGTAACTTCAATAAAACAATCATCAGAGATTTTGGGATCTAATATAAATACATAGTTAAGATAAACTAATTCCCAAACTTAGTAATTTTTTCAACATCCTAAAATCATCTGAATTCGCTATGAAAGCTTCTGAATTCACCGTGTAAATGTTCGAATTTAGAAAAATAAATATTCACCCAGTATTTGATTCAAACCCTGACATTTGAGTCCATCAAGTAAGATGATGAATTCATCGTAGATCAATACTGAAATGATTTATATGTTATACTTTAAAATTAATTTATATTTGATCTCATTCCTATATATATATATATAGGGGATGGTTCCTATGAGAATGAAAATAAGTGTAGGAAATAGGAATATATATGTAAGTCTAATATATCTTTCATATTTGTGTAGAACAATCAGAATTACTATGTTGCACATGTTTGTTTAGCACATATTCCATCTCTTCGTAGCACATATACTAAATATATTAGTTTAGAACGTCTTTTATTACAACATAGTACAAGAAGGGTTCTAGTGTTGAACAGTAATCCGCGTAGCACACAAAACACAAAACTGTAGCACAATCGAAATTAAATCTCAACCATTGATCCAACAAATCAAAGGTCCAGATTCATTCCCATTTCCTACTTGATCCATCTTATATATATATATATATATATATATAGGGGAGTTATGGTGAGAAAGCTCCTTAGTGTAGGAAATAGGAATGATAACACATCTTTCATCTTTGTGTAGCACAATCAGAATTACTATGTTGCACATATTAGTTTAACACATATTTCATCCTTTCGTAGCACATATGCTAAATATATATATTAGTTTAGCACATCTTTCATTGCAGCGTAGTACAAGAAGGATTCTAGTGCTGCACAGTAATCTGCGTAGCACACAAAACACAAAACTGTAGCATAACCGAAATTAAATCTCAACCATTAATCTAGCAAATCAAAGATCTAGATTCGTTCTCATTTCTTACCAAATTATCATTTCCTAGGTAGGAAATGATAATTTGGTAAGAAATGAGAATGAATCTGGGCCTTGATTCATTGAATCAATGGTTGAGATTTAATTCGACAATCTATAGTTTTGTGTTTTATGTGCTACATGAAAAAATCTTGTAGCACTAGAACCCTCTGTGCTACTGCAATGAAAGATGTGCTAAACTAATATATTTAGCATATATGCTACGGATGGATGAAATATGTGCTAAACTAACATATGCTGTCTGATGATTCGATTGTGCTACATAAATATGAAAATGTGCTAGATTTATATATTTATTTCTATTTTCTACATTAAGGAGTTTTCTCACCATAACCCACCCCTATATAAGAGAACATAAATATTTGCACTATATATGTCTAACTAATGTGGAAATCCTTAGTAAACAAAAAAAAACAACAACTTTATATTCATTGTCTTAAACAATAGAAATTAAATCTCAACCATTGATACAGCAAATCAAAGGTCTAGATTCATTCTCATTTCTTACCAAATTATCCTTTCCTATCTGAACCATCTCATTCATATATATATATATATATAGGAGATGGATCAGGTAGGAATGAATAATTGGTAGGAAATATGAATGAATCTGGGCGCTGATTTCTATATCAATGGTTGAGATTTAATTTTCAGTGTCTTCTGTTTGGTGTTTTGTGTGCTACACGGATTATTGTGCAACACTATAACTCTTCTTGTGCTACGCTGCAATGAAAGATGTGCTAAACTAATATATTTAGCATATGTGCTACGAATGGATGAAATATGTGCTAAACTAACATGTGCAATATAGTAATTCTGATTGTGCTACACAATATGAAAGATGTGCTACTATTCTTATTTTCGTACATTAAGGAGCTTTCTCACCATAATCAACCCCTATATATATATATATATATATATATAGATAGATAGATAGATAGATAGATAGATAGAGAATGGATCGAATGAGAACCACGTCTTTTTTACGAATTGCGAACCATGCATAAGGCGTTGAACATGATGCACAAAGCGGTATAAAGTTATGCATAACGAAAATTTTCTAAAATTATTTTGTTGTGCAACAATTTTAGAAAGTTTTCGTTATGCACAAGTTTATACTGTTTTGTGCATTATCTTCAACGTCTTATGCATGTTTCTCAAGTTCTCAAAAGATGAGTTACATTGGATCCAACCCATATATATATATATATATATATATATATATATATAGGAGATGGATCAGGTAGGAATGAATAATTTGGTAGGAAATAAGAATGAATCTGGGCCTTTGATTTGCTATATCAATGGTTGAGATTTAATTTTCGGGTGTGCTAAAGTTTTGTGCTTTGTGTGCTACACGGATTATTGTGCAACACTATAACTCTTCTTGTGCTACACTTCAATGAAAGATGTGCTAAACTAATATATTTAGCATATGTGCTACGAATGTAAGAAATATGTGCTAAACTAACATGTGCAATATAGTAATTCTAATTGTGCTACACAAATATGAAAGATGTGCTACTATTCGTATTTTCGTACATTAAAGAGCTTTCTCACAATAACCAACCCCTATATATATATATATATATATATATATATATATATAAGAGAACATAACTATGTGAGTGGATCAAATGAGAACCACATCTTTTTTGCGAAATCTGCGAATCATGCATAAGACGTTGAAGATGATGCACAAAACGAAATAAAGTTGTGCATAACGAAAATTTTCTAAAATTATTTTGTTGTGCCATAATTTTAGAAAGTTTTCGTTATTCACAACTTTATACTATTTTGTGCATCATCTTCAACGTCTTATCTGCACTTCTCAAGTTCTCAAAAAAGATGAGTTCTCACTGGATCCAACCCCCATAAATATTTGCACTATATATGTCTAACTAACGTGGAAATCCTTAGTAAACAAAAAAAGAAACAACTTTATATTCATTGTCTTAAACAATAGTTATCTTGATTGTTTAATCTAACTAACTTAAACAACTAAGAGTAAAATAAAATCTAACTAACTTAAAGAGATTATACCTATTGACTATCTTAAGATGAATGAATGCATAGGTTATTTCGGTTTTCAAAAAAAAAAATGCTTAAACTAAAACATTAACTCAATCATAATGGTGGCTAAAACCACAATCACAAGTTCACAAAAAGCCCACATGATAAACACAAATGCAACATAAAAGAAATGAAAATACTACAATCCTAATACTTCTTCTTCTTCACAAGACTTCTCTTCCTCCTCTCTAGTAGTAGAGTACCCTTCTTCTCTGTCAACTCCAAAAAAATTTACTTTACCTATTGTGAAGAAAGCAATCCCTGAGATTTTATTGCAGATGGTAAGATCGGATATTGCCAGACACGTTTCCTACTTGGAAGGCAAGTCAATTTCTTTTTATGAATGGCTGAATGTATTACTAATTTTTATCCTTTCGCTATTTTTCAAACAATTACTCTGATTTCATTCACATGATAACCAAATAAAGCCTCAATTAAACTTTAGGCCTCATTTGGTAGGAAGGATAGGATTAGCTAAGATAGATTATTATTGAGATAATATTTGAGATAGGTAAGCTATCTCAATGTTTGATAACTAACATATAAAATCTGGATAAAATAGCTCACTTGTTTGATACCCAAGATAAATGGCAAGATTAACTTTTACCGGACAGATTTACCCTTTCATATGAATGCTTGAACCCAAACTCATTTTACAACAAGAAGAACAACTCGGTTGCACATTGCGAGCTAATTTGTGAGACATAAATGGTTTTATGGAAATCCGTGGCGACGGCGATGGCGGCTAATCGGCGAATGCGGAGATTCGGTGAAGAAGAGAGCGCTAGCGGGCGTCGAATGGTGGTTGACCAATTCGGCGACATTGCCTTGATAGCCCTCTTCCACACAAGGCCCAAAGGTGCTAACTTGGTCTCGTTCCCCAATTCCTATCTTTGCAACAAAATAACTACTCATCTTCATCAAGAATCAAAGAACATCGAACAAATAATCGATCTCGGGTCCTCTCAATCATCGCCAAGATCACCAAATAGTGAAGCCTCTAAGCCCAATTTGAACATAACCAAATCATAGCTCAAAAATTTGAACCATAACCATCAATTCCATCAATCAACTTAACCTCTAACTCCTTGTTCAAGATCATGATTTATTGGACTAGAAGGATTAACCTTCTATTCCCACTCGGTGACCTTTTCAGCGACCTCGGCCTCGTTGGCACCAAGATATTACGCTCGTCTTCCTCAACACCTGCGGCCCACTACTCGTGGGGGCCATTGAAAAACACGATGATGATGAGCTCGAGGTCTCTGCTGCAGCGACATTGCCTTGATAGCCCTCTTCCACACAAGGCCCAAAGGTGCTAACTTGAGTCTCATTCCCCAATTCAACACATTGGTTGGGAAATTAGTCTCAATCATGGCGAGTTCTCCACCATTGGAGCTTGAATCACGCCTCCAATGAGGTGTCGGATCACGAAATTGACGAATTAGTCGAATTCTCCACGGATTCTGCGGAGAGGCGGGTTGAATGCGATTGAAACCACATATCTATGCAATCGACATGAAATCCATGGTTGCATTTGGGCGAAAGTCTCGCCTTTTCACCCTCACAAACTTCACACAGACACACAGCGCATTGCACTCCATTTTGAACTCTTACGGATCAAACATTATCTTGGTATGGTTTGAGGTGAAGGGTCCAGCCCATGACGGAGGTGGGGACCACCGTGTTGGAGTGTGGAGCACGAATGGATGGGCCTAAAAGCCCAATCTGGGTGACCCAATACCGAATTTTTGGCCCACGTTTTAGGCCCGTTTTAATCTAATGGGTTTAGGGTTAGGGCTTAATTGCTATGATATAAATAGCGGTTTCTCCTTGTATCTTGTATCAGAAAAATAGTGAAATAACTTTGGCTTGGTATCGCCCCAGACGTAGTCGAAAGACGAACTGGGTAAACAATTCTCGTGTTCTCGTCTTTATCCGTGATGTGTGTGTGCATTTTCCCAACACACCGGCGCCTCGTGGTGGCCCATCGCGAATCTGGTGGCGGCGGGTCCTCGTGGGGGTGGGGGTGGGCTGCTTGCTGCCTTTTGTCTTGGCGGTGATGGCGTGAACATGGAGGCGGAAGACGAACACCACAACGAGCGAGAGGAGGACTATGGAAACCACCATTATCTTCCACATCGGTGGTGGAGTTGTCTATCATGGCGATGAATGGTGTGGCGGAGTGCGAGAGAGGTTCGATCTGTTGAGCTAGGGCATTATGAATCCGTGTTTCTACTTTCCCGTTCAAAATGACGAGCAAGGGTACAATGATAATTTTCGATTATTATATACGTATCAAGATAATTTAATCTTGACTACGGTAAGAGATGGGTAAACAAGGAAAAAGCAGTGAAATTCACGGGCCGACTTTATTATCGCGGGCTCCCAAGATTACAAACTAGGATACCAAACAGCAAGATAAGCCAAGATACATCCACTATCTTGGCCTAATCTTGCGTACCAAACACGTCCTTATTGTGTATGAATGACCGGATTAAGCCATTTATCCAATTAACAATCAATTTTCCATGATAATACAAATACTTTAAAAACTTTCAAGTTAAATGATGTATGTAATGTGACGATTGTTTCCTTTCATTACACAGATATGCAAAAGTTCTTACCAGATAAAGTTTCAATGCATTGACGGCAAATCTACCGACAGAACAACATAAAAGAACAAGAATGATGTTTGTAACATGTAATGCAAATAAGAAATGCAAGAACTGGAGAAGAATACTGATACAATCAAAAGATGAGAAGAAAATGACAAACTAAAAATACAAACAGCCTCGTTTATGATATTTTATAGGCTCTAGGCAAAATAAGAAATATAAGACCCCTTATTTATACTTATAAAATAAATTGAATTTGTAAATTTACGTAAAATTCATATGATCTAAAACATAAATTGATAATAAAAAATTGTTAAAAACATATACTCTCTCCGTCTCATTATTATTTACTCGTTTTTCTTTTTAGGCTGTCCTACTATTGTTAGCCCGTTCCAAAAAATGAAATAATTTTACATTAAAAAATCAATCGAATTTCGTGCCACATACTATTTTACATACAAAACATAACTCTCTGTAATCTACGTGTAAAATAAAAGGAGGCAACAATGTTGAGACATAGGGAGTACAATTTACTTGCTACCTTATTTATATTTCTACATCTCAACTCACATCTATAACAAAATACAAACAATACAATATCATAAGAAATTTTTGTTTTCGAGTATTTGCAGATACAAAATCATTAATAGTCATATCAACATTAATATTTTCTAACATATTTTGGGTTCAAATGAAGACATATATCTATAAGCAAAATATAAAAAGATTTATCGATAGACCTTTAAAAAAGATACTTTATTTAAGTCATACAATATTTTGAGACCAAATAAAAGCATATATCTACAAGAAAAATTAATTTTTGACATCCATATATATATATATATATATATATATATATATAGGGAGGGTTAACGTGAGAACCATTTTATTGTGAGAACATGAGAAATGAATATGCTATGAAAGTTAATGAATACTGTTGCGAAAGTTAATGAATAAAAAAAATAGAATTTTACTGTCTTGGGATTCGAACCAGGTGAAAATTCGAATTTTGGATTCATTAATTTTATGCGTATTCATTAACTTTCATAGCATATTCATTTTGTTCGTAAAGAATTTTCGTAGTTCTTAGTTCTCACGTTCATGCATTTAACAAAACATGTTCATGCATTTAACAAAACGTAAAAGTGCATTGTTGGCCAACGGGCGCGCGAACGGGTGTCGAGACGACGCGTGAGCACGAGTGCACTTCCAAGCTACATGCATTATTATGTTCAACTGCATGCATTTTTGTGTTCATTTGAATGCATAAGTCAGTTCAACTAAATGCATGGTTTGTTTTTCGCTATCACATAACAAATCAAATTACTAATCTACCATAATTGTAGCGAAATGAAGCTTAAAAAGTTCGAAAAAAATCTCAACATAGGATCTATGAGTGTAGGAAAATCTGATTTTAACCCTCTCCCGATGATATATCTTGGATGTTTAATTCACCATACATTGATTATATACCTAGCATGCACCTATATAATTAATTGCAACACGTTGGTGTTTTCTCATGTTTACCTGCGAATTCGCCAAGCAAGGATTGGATCAAGACTCGTGCTCTGATCTTCTGGACTGTATCCCGCTTGCCTAAACTCCAATGCCGAGTGAGGACAATCTATGGAGAGTGCTATAGAAATTCGCCTTCTTCATCCCTTTGAAGTTTTCGAAAATCTCTCTATTTGGAATAGTAATTTTTGAAAATTCTTCTCTTGGATTAGGGTTTGATTTTCTCTCACCTTATATTTATAATGCAACCCCAAATCCTATCAAGATAGAATTTCGCATATCCAATAAATATAATAATATCACTTAAGATAGAAAGGATCAAAAGCGAGTCGGTGGGACTCATAAGGAAGGACGATTTTCACTAAGCTCCGAGGCTGGATGGGCGGCCGAGGATCAAATCAAGGAATAAAGATGGGCCTCAAATAAATTAATTATCTTATGTTATTGAACATAAATTAATTCATAAACATTTATTCATGCCACTAGAGAATAAATGTTGACTTACCCTTTATTACCGAAGTTAAGTCGGGCTTGCACTTAGACTTCACGAATCCCGTATTTAAGATATCGTACATCCATTAATTATTTACGATTACATTGCTTAAAATAATTAATATCTTTAATTCATTAAGTAGTACCACTCAACCTTATTATTGTACTTGAGATAACTCAACCCTCGGGGTTTAGTACAATAAACCTTTTGAGCTCCATAAGGGATGTCATCATCCTAGCGGATCTGATGACTCGACACGGGTAACTAGCATGACATACAAACTTTGCCACCACCCAAGATGTAGAGAATCTTGGGTTATCTCATGTAACCCTCACCCATAATAAGTCAAGTGATGGTCGTCAACTCATACTCACTAATACCTTATCGAGGTTTAGATCGGCGTAAAGTCACCGAGATCTAGGTTCTTCACGACGGTCGAGATAGAAGAACTCATCTCGAGATCCATCAATACGTCGAGATGTACCAAGCATAGACAAGCAACCAAGTCAAGTCAATTCTTATCTATACCGCATGACTATACCGACAACTCGTCCTCAAGTTGTGTCAGCTGTGATTCTTTTTATATCTTATTAAGCTTGACCAATCATACAGACTTCTGTGATCTACAACATACTGTATGATCTAATTTATATATGAGATAAGGGGACATACATATGCAATCAAGTAAACAATTCGGATAGGAGATTGTAATAGTGTTAACAGAAACATTGTATCAAGCTCCACCAAAACTGCTTCGATATCTAATCCAAAATCTCCCATTTATACTAAAGCAAAACTTTTAGTATACAATGTGTCTCTCTACTAGCTATTACAAACAACACCATCACTTTGCTTCTCCCACTTATACAAAGTTTCCTTTCTAAGTGGGTGCCGTCTTATGTAATCAAGTCCTCGAATATGCTCTTCGTAGACTTTTTGCGGCAGTGCTCTTCGTGAATGGGTCGGCTATGTTATCCATGATTCAATCTTTTCAATCAGACGTCTCCTCGTCTAACGATTTCTCGTATGACATGGTAATTTCTCTCTATGTGTTTGGTTGCCTTGTGGGTCCGTGGTTCGCCGAGTTTGCCATTGCACTGAAAGTTATCGATGAAACTATGATACTCTTGGGAAACCGGTACCACGTCTAGATCCATGAGGTAGTTCTTGAACCATCTGACCTCTTTAGCGACCTCAAGCGGCTACATATTCGGCTTCCATGGTGGAGTCCGCAATGCATCGTTGCTTTGCACTCCGTCGGGATCTGACTCCTCCTCCCAAGGTAAACACATAGGCGGGTAGACTTTTTCTCATCATGGTCGACTTGGAAATCCAGTCAGAATAACCTAAAGGCATTAGACTATCTGCATGGTAAACTAACCTATAATCTCGAGTCCTTTTCGGTGCTTGAGTATATGCTTACCTCAGTCCAATGAGCTTGTCGAGGTTAGGCGATATCTAGCTACTATGCTGTCGCATAGCGAGATATCGAGTCTCGTACATAACATTGCATACATGAGACTTCCTCTGACGGGCGTAAGGAACTTGTCTCATTTCCTCTATCTCATTTGCGGTCTTAGGTGTTGCTCCTTGAATAAAGGAACACCATGCACGAAAGGTAGCAATCATTTCTTGGCGGTGCATACTAAAGCGAGTAATCACGGTATCGATGTAAGGCGCTTTGAGATAAGCTCAACATTTTCCTCTTGCGATCTAGGTAAACCTTGATCCCAGAATGTCTGTTGCATCTCCTAAGTCTTTCATTTGAAGCAGATCGGATAACCAACTCTTTCGTCGATAACAACTTCACATTGTTGCGAGTAGAAGGATGTCATCTCGTAAAGTGCAAGAAATCCACGTCACCGTTGACATCAAATGATACACACAACTTTCGCTAGGCAGCTGGGTAAATCCATGGGACTTTACCACCTCGTTAAAACGTAAGTTCCATGATCGGGAAGCTTGTTTAAGTCCATAAATGGACTTCTTAAGCTTCCATACTAGATGCTCTTCACCCTTCACCATATAACCTTTGATCGCTAATATTCCTACCAAATAAATGATAGTAAAACAGCAAGTATATTATATCGTATCCACAGGGACTGCGACTCGAGAACACAACAATTAATTAACAAAGAATCTTTATTATTATCCAGTCAACAATATCAAAAGAGGTGATTATAAAACTAGACTCTAAAATAAGAATAAGAATAAGAATAAACTTAGATATAAAAGACTGACCCTAGAGATGTATTTAACTTAACCAGATTCACACAATTAACCTATTAATCTGTTTACCAATTTAATCCACATTCATATGAAGGATCACTAATGTAACTATAGTTTCCATGGAGATGACTATAGTAGTAGGTTAACAAACTCTATCTCCATCGGGTCTCAAAAGTAAGCTAATTATCAAAAGCACACAAAGATTTAACCTCCTCAGTTCACCTATCTCACTTGGTCTCAAGGTAAAAGCGATTATTAATTCAAGAAATCGATTATGCAATTAATTCGCCAAGACATCAATCACATAACTAACATGTATTAATATTGATCGAGATACCAACACATGAAATTAAAGCCAAGAATTATAAATCATGAGCGGACGGCAAAACAAGTATCAACAGATCAATCATATAAATCTAGTCAGACATACAAACCCTAAGATCAATACGAAATTTAGCTACTCATAATTAAATTATCAAAGCAATGAATAATTAAAGATAACATGAACTGAAATAAATAGATAAAACCGTATGATTCCACAATGAATGATGTAACACTTGAATCCGGAAGAAATTCTAAATTCTAAAAATCCAACTACGAACTAGAATGAAAGAAAAACTGAAAGAAATAATTGAACAACGTGCAATGAAAATCACAAAAGAAAAGTGTTCTGAATTCTGGATCAAAAGACTAAAGCTTATCTCTCGTAAAATAATAAAAACCTAAAGCTCTGCTCTCTCGTGGAATGTGTGTTGATCTCCACCTCCTGACTCTGACACAATCATATACGGAGGAAACCCTTTCTCTGGCTCGCGAGACACCATCGCGACACAAGGTCGCGAGCGCTAGTCGCGATGCGACTTCCGCATGACTTCGCGAGATCCTATTGCGAGCTTCGGTCGCGAGGTCGTGTCACGAGCACTATTTCCGCATTGCTTCGTGAGATACTATCGCGAGCTTCGGTCGCGAGGCCGTGTCGCGAATACTACTTCAGCGCGCGTTCATTATTTCCTCGCGACAACTGATCGCAACCTTTGATCGCGAGGTCAGGTCGCGAGGTCAATTCTTGTTTTCTCGACTTTTCATCAGCGATAGCATGTCGCGAGATGCTTAATTATATCCTCGTGTGTGTTCTCCATTTTTAGATAAAAACTTGTGTTAAAATAACACAAAATACACACGACATCATATATTTCAAAGAAATTAAATACATATAAAAAAAAGGCAGCTCAAACAATCATTTATCAATTAGAAACGAGGCAAATATAACCCTATAAAACAGGTAAAAATGAGGCTTATCAACTCTCCCAAACTTACCATTTTGTTTGTCCTCAAATAGATTAGAACAAGAGATAGACGACCAACAATAGACAAAGAGTCAAACGACAAAAGCAATAGGCCTCAGAGCAATGAGCAATAAACGATTCACTCAAATGAATCAAATCACAACATCTTTCGTTAAACTCCACACATCATAACAATCATAAGCATAAGCCTTCTCAAACTTGAATCCTCACGACATGGATATATATAAGAAATCTCAAACACTCAAGTGTATCAAGGAGGATGTGTATACTTTCAAAGTTTAAAAACACATGGAATCTACCATAAGCTTGCAAATCGTCTGATTCTCCATTGCTCAAATATGTGCTCCAAAACTAAGATAAAAAAGATCTTATAAAAGGTTATAATGTAGGCTCTTTGGTAAGGTAGGGTATATTTAGACTAAGTGACTCATAATCCCATAATGAAAAACATCATAAGCACCACAAGACATAATTCCCAAATTTTCACAATTCATTTCAATCCTCCACACCAAAGAGTCATTTTTCTCTTAAGAACTCCACACTTTAATATATAAGTGATATAATCATCTCAAGACACTAGTTACTTACCCATTTATGTTCTCTTCGCATACTTGTGCTAACTCTTTTCATTTAGTTTATTTTGAACTTATATGGGTAAGCAACTATTTCTGTTATTATCACTTCCTCAACATCTATTTTCTTTCCTTTCCTTTCTTTTTCTCAACCTTCCATTCAAGTAACCAAACAAACATACTAACAACATAACCCAACTCACGGCTATATGAAAGAATAAGGTAGGTTCAAACGGGCTCATCAAAGGATAATAAAATAACAGGTTAGTGTTTGGATAGTGTATAGGCTATGAAAAGAATGCCTAATATCATCTCATAATTCTTAAGCACATTAATGCAACCTCAAAAAAGATCAAGAGCAAGTTCTAGAGAAACACATGCTATTTCAACCTAATCACACAGAAAGAAATAAGACTGAAAAGATATGACAGTCAAAAGCTCAAGTCTCACAAGTTTCAAAAGTGTGATCAAGTTCTCAAAGGCCCAATACTCACAATAATCATAACATGCTTCATCTCACAAAATCAGTTGCAATAAATTTTTCTAATAAACACAATTCTCATCATTGGCTGCTCGTCATTTAACTCAATCCAAAACAGATACAAAACCAAAACAGGAAAAACAAAACAAAGCAAAAACAGACAAAAACAAGAAACAAACACAAAACAAAAAAACAAAGAGTAGCCAGAAAATAAAGAAAACAAAGCTCATTGTGGAGGTGGTGGTGGATGATATGGCCACGAGTTATGCATGTCCTGCAGGAGCTTGAGATATTGCTCGTTGTATTACTTTGCCCTACGCCCATCGCCGCTCGTTTTGCTCTTGTTGACGTCGCTGCTCCTCAAAGAATTGTGCCTGAGCAGCTGCATATTGGCCCATGTCTCTTCTTAATCCAGCAAACTGATCATCAATATAGAGGCGATTCTCAGTGCGGTTGTCATCTACATACTCATGCAACTCTTGATGCCTCGTGTCAATGTGGTCAGATATCCGTTCCTCCATGGCATATAAATCGAAATCTGGAGCCCGCATATGGAACGGTCTATGACCCTGCTCGTGTTCTGGCTGGTTAGGTTTCTCTCCTCCTTGCTCATGAAGGGAAAAACTATGTTTAGCCCTGTCCCGAGGATCTATCTTGGATGTTTAATTCACCATACATTGATTATATACCTAGCATGCACCTATATAATTAATTGCAACACGTTGGGGTTTTCTCGTGTTTACCTTTGAATCTATCGGGCGGAATGGATCGAGACTCGTGCTTTGACCTTCCGGATCGTATCCGGTTACCCGATCTCCAACGCGTCGGTGAGGACGATCTATGGAGAATGCTTGAGAAAATCACCCTCAAGCTCTCAAGAATTTTGAAAATCTCTCAAAGGATGAACCTCAAATTCTCGAAAATAATGATGATGATTATTAATCATTGACCTAGATTTAATCTCTTACCTCATATTTATAATGTATTACCATAATCCTATTTGAAAATTACCATAATCCCATATGGAAATTACCATAATCCTATATGGAAATTACCATAATCCCATATGGAAATTACCATAATCCTTTATGGAAATTACCATAATTCCATATGGAAATTACCATAAACCTTTATGGAAAGGATTATTACCATAATCTTATATGGAAAGGATCTATGCATATCCCATAAATATAATAATATCCTTATAGGATAAAGAGAATCAAATCCTTGCCTTGTAGAGCATAGGGGCGCCGATTTTGCCTAGCTTACGGCCTGGATGGGCGACCGAGGATCAAATGCAAGGAATAAAGATGGGCCTCAAATAAATTAATTATCGATGTTGACCCGAACATAAATTAATTTATAAACATTTATTCATACCACTAGAGAATAAATCTTGACTTACCCCTTTATTACCGAAGTTGAGTCGGGCTTGCACTTAGACATTACAATTCCGTATTTAAGATATCGAGCGTCCATTAATTATTTATAGCATTACATTTGCTAAAATAATTAATATCTTTAATTCCTTAAGTAGTACCACTCAACCTTATTATTGTACTTGAGCTAACTCGACCTGCGGGGTTTAGTACAATAAACCTTTGAGCTCCTTAAGGGGCGTCATCATCCTAAGCGGATACGGTGACTCGTCTGAGATAACTAGCATAACATACAAACCTCGCCACCACCCAGAGCGGAGAATATTGGGTTAGAACATATAACCCTCACCCATAACAAGTCAAAGTGATGGTCGAGAACTCATACTCATCTAATACCTTATAGAGGTTTAGATCATTGTAAGTCACCGAGATCTTGGTTCTTCACGACGGTCGAGATAGAAGAACTCATCTCACTCGTGATCCTTCAATACGTCGAGACGCATACCGGCATAGACAAGCAACCAAGTCAAGTCACTTCTTATCTATACTGACTATATACCGACAACTCGTCCTCAAGTTGTCTCACACTGTGAAACTTTTATATCTCATTAAGCTTGACCAATCATATAGACTTACGTGATCTTCTACACCTTTGTATGATCTAACTTATATATGAGATAAGGGGACACGGATATATGCAATCAAGTATTCATTTCGGATAGGAGATTGTAATAGTGGTAACGAGGAAACATTGTATACAAGCTTAACCAAAGCGCTTTCGTTATACAAATCCAACAATCTCCACTTATACTAAAGCAAACTTTTAGTATACAATGTGTCTCTCTACTAGCTATTCCAAACAAAACCATCACTTTGCTTCACCCACTTATACAAAGTTTCCTTTCTAAGTGGGTGCCATCTAAGCAATTCAGTCTCTAACGTCCCAGGCGTAGACTTATTCTGCGGCAGGCTTTAGCGGGTGCCATCTAGCGCAATTCAAGTCCTCTAACGTGCCCAACGTAGACTTATAGCGGCGAGCTTTCGTGAATGGATCCGCTAGGTTATCCGTCGTATCAATCTTTGCAATCAAGACGCGTCACCTCGCCTAACGATTTCTCGTATGACATGGTACTTTCTCTCTATGTGTTTGGTCGCCTTGTGGGTCCATGGTTCCTTCGAGTTTGCCACTACACGAGTTATCACGATAAACTATGATACTCTTGGGCAAACAAAGGTACCACCTAGATCCATGAGGTAGTTCTTGAACCATACTGACCTCATAGAAGCCTCAAGGCGGCTACATATTCGGCTTCCATGGTAGAGTCCGCAATGCATCGCGGCTTTGCACTCCTTGGGATCGGCTCCACCTCCCAAGGTAAACACATAGCCGAGGTAGACTTTTTCTCATCACGGTCGACGAAAATGAGTGCAGTATAACCCAGGCATTAGACTATCGCATGGTAAACTAGCCTATAATCTCGAGTCCTTTTCGGTACTTGAGTATATGCTTCTGCGATTCAATGAGCTTGTCGGGGTTAGATTGATATCTAGCTAGTATGCCTACCGCATAGCGAGATATCGGGCCTCGTGCATAACATTGCGTACATGAGACTTCCTACGGTGAGCGTAAGGAACTTGTCTCATTCCTCTATCTCGTTCGCGATTATAGGTGGCTCTTTGTCTAGATAAAGGCGCCATGTACGAAAGGTAGCAATCCTTTCTTGGCGGTCTCGCATACTAAAGCAGTAATCACAAGATCAATGTAAGGCGCACGAGATAAGCTCAACATTTTCTTCTTGCGATCTCGGTAAACCTTGATCCCAAGAATGTGCTGCCGCATCTCCTTAGTCTTTCATTTGAAGCGATCGGATAGCCAACTCTTAGCGATCGATAACAGACTTCACGTTGTTGCCAACTAGAAGAATGTCATCTACATAAAGTGCAAGAAATACCACATCACCGTTGACATCTAACCGATACATCTGACTCTCTTGAGCAGCTGGGTAAATCCATAGGACTTTACCACCTCGTCAGCGTAAGTTCCATAATCGGGAGGCTGCTTAAGTCCATAAATGGATTTCTTAGCTTCCATACTAGATGCTCTTCACCCTTTACCACATAACCTTGGTTGCTGCATATAGATGTCTCTACCTTCCTCGAGGTAACCGTTTAAGCGATTTTAACATCCATTTGCCAAACCTCTAGGTTCGAGTGGGCTGCTATGGCGGAAGAATTACGATGGACTTGAGCATTGCTACGGTGAAAAGGTCTCATCGAAATCGATGCCCTCAATGCAGTGTACCCTTTCGCACAAGCACGGCTTTAAAAAGCGAAACCTCTCCAACGGAATCTCTCTTCCTTTGTATATCCACTTCTGCGCTATGGCTTCCTTGCCATCTGGTAGAGGTGTCTTTTCATATACATACATAGCCGTTATGGACTCCATTTCTAAGTCCATAGCGGTGTGCCATAATCTTGCATCAATGTTTTGTATCGCCTCCTTGTATGTCCATGGGTCGATTATTGCACATTCGTTTCACGGGACTAAATCGAAGATTCTCCCACAAACATAAATCGCTCGGGTTGACGAACAACCCTCCCACTACGACGAGGTTCTCTGGGCACAATGGCAGCGGTGGGTGCGAAACTTGTGGTTCTCTATCTTGCACAACTTGTGGGTAGGTACCAACATGCGGTCGGTATCTCGGTGGAACTCGACCCAGCTTCAATTTCTTGAAGTATCGGTGTCGATCCACCCACTAGACTCGACATCTCGTACCTTTGGCCTGTCGGTGGCGGAATCGATCATCTTCTAATTCTTGAAGAATGATTTCAACTTTGGACTTATGATTCTTCATATAATCCTCTTCTAAGAATCGGGCATTAGTCTTAATAATGACCCCGATCCTTAGGACTATAGAATAAACCACCTTTCGTTCGTCTAGGATATCCGATAAGCGACCTTGCGTCGGATCTAGCCTCCAACTTGTCGACCTTCTTGTTCGGCCGTGTCTTTGGATCGCCCATATCCTTATGTGGCTTAAGCGGGCTTGCGCCCAAACCACAACTCGAAGGGTCTTTCGGTGACTTGGATGGTACTAGATTTAGCAAGTATGCCGCCGTTTCTAAGGCATACCCCGAGCGAAATAGGCAATGTTGCATAACTCATCATTAATCTAACCATTTCGAAAAGAGTCATATTTAAGCTCGACACACCATTTCTTTGTGGTGTGCCAAGGAAGTCTTGTTGGGAGGTAATCCCGTACTTCACTAGATAGTCCATGAACTCGTTCTTGAGGTATTCGCCACCGCGATCGGACATGATGACTTGATACTCTTACCAAGCTTCGTCTCCACTTCCGCCTTAAACTCTTTGAATTTCTCAAAGCATTCGGACTTGCGGTGATGCGGTATACGTATCCGTACCTTGAGTGTCGTCAATGAAGTGATAAAATACTTGTACCCTCCACGAGCTTGTGTGGACATCGATCCCACAGTCGAATGGACTAACTCTAACATTTCTTTGGCTCTATAACCCTTCGCTTTGAGCAGTGCAGTCGACATCTTACCTTCTATCTGAGGATTCGCGGACCGGGAATGGAGTAGCGTGAGATTATCCAACGCTCCATTCTTAGCCGGTCTTTGGATCCTATTTAGATGATGTGACCTAATCTAAGATGCAAGAGAAATGTGGTGTCATCTTCATGAAGAAAACTTTCTCTTTCTAGGGTTTGAAGAAGATGCAACATAGTTATAGGTATTATGTTTTGAGAAATAGTATAAGCGAATTATATAAAGTGCCAACACGAGATAACTTCATCATTTCTTATGATAGAAACACCACTATCAAAAATAACGAGAATATCCATGAGTAAATAGTTTGAAAGCAGAAACAAGGTTCCGCCGAAAATCCGGCATATATAAAGCGTCTTTTAAAACTAAAAGCAGTTCTCTCAAAACATAAAGTAACATCTCCACCGCAACGGCCTCGACTTTTCGCGTTGCCCATGGAGATCGTTATCTTGCCATTACTCGACTCTCTTGTTGGTAGGAACCCCGCAGGTGTAACAAACATGATCGATCGCACCGTGTCTACTACCCAAGAATGGGTAGAACAAGTTGCTAAACATGTTTCCGTTACTAAAGCAAGCAGCGTACCTTGAGCATTGAGCATAGGACACTTAGCCTACCAATGCCCGGTCTTACATGACAGAAGCACTTGCCCTTCTCCTTTGGCTTCTTCAAGCCTCGTTGGCGACCATGTTCTTGCTCCCATTACTCCCTATTTCCTTGCCTCTACCACCTTTGGTGCCCTTTTCTTTTCCATTTTGCAATGGAAAATTTGGGCCATAGATGTGCTTGCAAGAGCATGTGCTCCTTTGCCCATAACTCCTTCATGATACGAGATCATTGAGCAGCCGACTAAGTGTATACTCGGTCTTGCTCATGATCGCATTCTACAGTTCTCAAAGACTTGGGCGGTGTATTGAGGATGATATCGACCTTGGCCGCCCGTCAATACCTCCTCCCGACTAATCAAGACTATCCATGAGATGAGTCATGTGGGAGACATGTTCATGGACCGAACTTCCTTCTTCCATCTTACACGCCAAGATTTCTCTCATTGTGTGGAAGCGGATGTCGATCCATTGCCCAAACTTACTCTCGAGACTTGACCAAATATCGATCACGCGTCACCATCGGTCGATCTTTGTCGCACTGCAAGCCTTTGGACATAGTAGTCATCATATAGCATTTAGCCATATTGTTTGACTTATTCCAAAGTGCTTGACTCTCATTGCTCATTAGTCGATCGTCGATAAGGCATCGGGTTTAGGAGTAGTGAGAACAAACATGTGTTCTTCAAATGATAAGAACATATTCCATGTTTCGTTTCCACTCGATAAAATTTGGACGAGATAGCAGATTTTGTGCGAGCATATTGATAATCGATTGTAAGAGACATATCCGAAATGATAATATAAACACATAAGCATACGATCGCACATAATTCGTAACAATAATATTGTAACCTTTTGATAAAACAATATTAATTGAAACCTCCAATCGCCAAGGAATCCCACATACAAGCCACGCGTGTGGGCGTTTACACATGAACCCTTGACGGACTAAAATATACCTTTTAGTCGTTTAATTTCAATCCATGTCAACTTATCCTTTTGACAAATGAAATTAACGATTGGACCTTACTGAACCACATCACTATCACAAGAAGGGACTTCGTGGGAAGTTGTACTTGAGGTGATGTCTAAGCAATGACCACATTTTAATACGTGAAACGAATTCTTAGAATTAGCATACTCACTAGGACCATACCGCTTCCAATTCAAATTCTTTTGTTATCTCATTTTATATCTATCTCTAGAGAACTTATGAAAATCGCACATGCAAGCCAGCGTGTGGACATTTACACATGAAACTCCCACTTCTCAATAGATTTAAAATGTTTTATTTAGAAATCTCATCTAACAAACTTATGATAAATAGTGCAAGCAAGCGCAGCGTGTGGGCGTTTACTCACGGTCGTATCACTTTGTTTAGAGATCAAAAGTGGAGGTCTTGACATTTTAATTTAAAATTAATTTATCTGCTTGCTTGCTTAGTCTTTTTGTTCAAAAGGTTTGTCCATGCGAGATCACGTAATCTAGCATGCTTTTCTATAGAACTCAACATGTAAAACATGCTCGCGAGTAATTCTAAAATATGCTTGAAAGCGATAAACCTAGCATGCTTACTATGCGCACCCAATTACGAAAACACTTAAAGGTTTGTCGGCGTAATTTAAACATACATAGCATGCTAGTGCATAATTTAAACATCCACGACATGCAATGAGCGATAAAAATAAAATAAAACGTTCATCGTGGCCCACTCATGGAATCGCACTTTCTCGCTAATCTATTACATAGAATTGCAAAACGAGATCTTTATAATCTTGACAGACCTCGCGTGCACGGGCATTGACGGATTCAAAACGGGCAGACCTCGCGTGCAGGCACGGACGGACTCGTCAAAAGCGAGATTCGGTGGAAAAAGCGGATGCAGGCTCGGCCCGTCGCGCGGTGCGTCTGCTAGCGCCGTACACGCCTGCGTGCCATCGCCGCGTGCCGTGCCCACCGTTTTCCGTCGTCTCGATCGTTTGCTTTCGTCTTCGTTTTACTTTTACGAAGAATAAATCTAATCTAACCACGGATTTTCGTGGTGAAAAACAAAATCCGACAAAATAAAAGCGAGCCACGATGAGCGGCAGATTCAACAATTAATATATTGCGCGTAATAATCAAGCGTGAATTAATCCAGCGAGCCAAGATACTAATCCCGGGCTCGATACCAATCGAAGGGAAAAACTATGTTTAGCCCTCCCGAGGATCTATCTTGGATGTTTAATTTACCATACATTGATTATATACCTAGCATGCACATATATAATTAATTGCAACACGTTGGGGTTTTCGTGTTTACCTTTGAACTGCATTGGCGGAATGGATCGAGACTCGTGCTTTGACCTTCCGGATTGTATCCCGGATGCCCGATCTCCAGCGTCGGTGAGGGCGATCTATGGAGAATGCTTGGAAAATCACCCTCAAGCTCTCAAGAATTTTGAAAATCTCTCAAAGGATGAACCCTCAAATTCTCGAAAATAATGATGATGATTATTAATCATTGACCTAGATTTAATCTCTTACCTCATATTTATAATGCATTACCATAATCCTATATGGAAATTACCATAATCCTATATGGAAATTACCATAATCCCATATGGAAATTACCATAATCCTTTATGGAAATTACCATAATCCCATATGGAAATTACCATAAACCTTTATGGAAAGGATTATTACCATAATCTTATATGGAAAGGATCTATGCATATCCCATAAATATAATAATATCCTTATAGGATAAAGAGAATCAAATCCTTGCCTTGTAGAGCATAGGGGCGCCGATTTTGCCTAGCTTACGGGCCTGGATGGGCCAGCCCAGGGATCAAATGCAAGGAATAAAGATGGGCCTCAAATAAATTAATTATCTTATGTTCAGCCCAGAACATAAATTAATTTATAAACATTTATTCATGCCATTAGAGAATAAATGCTGACTTACCCCTTTATTACGAAGTTGAGTCAGGCTTGCACTTAGACATTCTGAATCCCGTATTTAAGATATCGAGCGTCCATTAATTATTTATAGCATTACATTCGCTTAAAATAATTAATATCTTTAATTCCTTAAGTAGTACCACTCAACCTTATTATTGTACTTGAGCTAACTCAACTGCGGGGTTTAGTATAATAAACCTTTTGAGCTCCTTAAGGGGCGTCATCATCCTAAGCGGATACGGTGACTCGTCTGGATAACTAGCATGACATACAAACACATCACCACCCAAGATGCGAGAGAATATTGGGTTAGAACATATAACCTCACCCATAACAAGTCAAGTGATGGTCGACAACTCATACTCATCTAATACCTTATCGAGGTTTAGATCATCGTAAGTCACCGAGATCTTGGTTCTTAACGACGGTCGGATAGAAGAACTCATCTCATCAGTGATCCTTCAATACGTCGAGACGCACCGGCATAGACAAACAACCAAGTCAAGTCACTTCTTATCTATACCGCATGACTATACCGACAACTCGTCCTCAAGTTGTCTCGGTGTGAAACTTTTATATCTCATTAAGCTTGACCAATCATACGAGACTTACGTGATCTTCTACACCGTATGATCTAACTTATATGAGATAAGGGGACACGAATATATGCAATCAAGTATTCATTTCGGATAGGAGATTGTAATAGTGGTAACGGAAATATTGTATACAAGCTTAACCAAAGCGCTTTCGTTATACAAATCCAACGGCTTCATACGCCTCCTCCTCTGCTCGTGCCCTATGTTGCTCGTGCCTTATTCCAGATCTAGCACGTGGTACATCAGGCTGATGGGCTGCTAGATGCTCGGGTGTCCTCATCATGAGATTATGTAGCACTCGAATATCCCCGTGGCTTGTTTGGTGTCATTTGTGCTTATTCTTGGTATTGTTTTGCATGTTGTCTTCATTAGTTTATCCCTTTTATGCCGTTAGTTCGATTATTGTTTATCGTTTCGGACTTACTTGGTTCGTTTCAATGTTTTGCAGAAAATCGGCATTAAATAGGATAAATTGAATCTACCAAGAATAATGTATAATTGAAGAGATTTTGGCAGTGAGTTCATAGGTGGCGGATCGCAAATCGAGTTCAAACGAGTAGAACGGAGCGAAATGACAAAGTTGCGCACGACTCCCCATCGCACGCACCGGACGCCAGCGCTCATCACGCGCTTGCTGACACTCCGCACGCCCGGCATCCCGGCCAGCGCTTCGCGCAGCGGCGCTCGAAGCCCTCGGCTTTCGAGTGGCCGCTCCTCACGCCTTGCACGCCCGGCGCTCGGCGCCCACCATCCGCGGCCGCGCGCCACCAGCCACGCCCGCCCGCGCACGCTGAACGAACCGGTTCACTCCGGCGCGTTCAAATTTACCTCGCGCTCGGATTGAGCGGCTCATCGCAGCGCTTCACCCGCGCCTCGCCCGCACCCCGCGCCGCCTCGCCCTCTCGTGCCGTTCTTTTCCGGGCGCTCGGTTGCCTTCCTATATATAGCCTATTTTAGGTTATTTTCGGTCGAGACTTTCATTATTTTCTCTACATTTTCATTCGCCATCGCGCGGTGGGCTGTTCTTCAATTTATTACAATTCGAGACATTGATTCACATTGGTACTTTATTTCTTTATGAATTCTAAGCAGCGTCCGTTATTTGATTCTGGTTCTAGCATTATCGATGTGTATTTTGGATTGGATTGAAAGTAATTTCTCGGTTATTTGTTCCATTGTTCTTGATCGTTTCGTTTACGAATTGATTAATCCTGCTTCGTTTAATTCCTGTTCTTGATTGGTTCTTGATTGGTTCTTGCTTTCCGGGATTAATTATTTGAATTTTATGCAAGTGGAGTTGAACTCGGATTTCATGATTAATCGTTCTTCGTTGAATCTTATCGTTTCTTGTTTGGAGAATTTATTTAATTGCTTTTGATTTGTTTCCTGATTCTGTGTTTAGTAGTTTATCATCTAGGGTTTGACAACCCCTAGTTTAGATCTATCGCCTAATTAGTTTAGCTCGGGATTGACAAACCCTGGCTTAGGTTTGCTATTTGATTTCTCGTATGTCTCAAAAACTCATGTTGGTATTAGAGTGTTAGGATTTAATCGTTTTCTGTGAGCAACACGAACATTAGGCCCTGTTAAGTTTTCCTTGAGAGACGACTAGGGTTAGCTTTCCCTACTATAACACCTCGTACGATTGCGAGTCAATTGAAAGTATACTTTTGGTTGAACAAATTTTGGCGCCGTTGCCGGGGAAAACTTTAGGCGTATTGTTTGTGTTGATTGTTTTCCGTGTTTCTTTCGTTTTTATTTTGTTATTCTCCGGTTGCGTGTGATCTTTTCTTGTTTGAGTGTTTTGTATGCTGTCGCCGCGGTGCTAAATAGACCGCCTTGCTACCCGTTGGACCACGTTCAAGAACTAAAAGGTCGCTTTTCGGGCTGGAGGAGTTGGTACCACTTAGAGTGGTGAGCGATCGAGCGAGTTTATCACGGATCAACCAGGTTGTTGAAGATTACTCCCAGTTGAGAGAGATGGGTGAGAATGCACGTGCTCTGCGTGATTTTATAGGCGGTGATTGGGCGCTCGTCCCCAATTGTTCTTGGACCGGCGCCCGAGATTACTGAGTTGAAACCGAACCATTTCTCACTCGTGCCTACTTTCCATGGGCTTGCTAGTGAGGATGCTTTGGGCTTTATAAGAGAGTTTGCTTTCGGTTTTGCAGTCCTTCCTAGTTGGGAGGACTAAATGAAGATCAGTTTGAAGATGCGGTGTTTCCGTGACACCACGAAAGATAGAGCAAAGTCTTGGTTTCGGCTCTCGCCAACTCTCTCAGGCTGGGCGCGTGGTAGACAAGTTCATGACAAGTACTACCGAACAAGAAGAGTCAAGAGTTGAGGTCTCGGATCATAACTTTCAATCAGACGGTGACGAGCCATTCCATGAAGCTTGGGAACAGTTCGGGGACTTGTTGCAAAAAGTGTCCTCATCATGCGCTTCCCAGGCGAAATTTTGTATCAATTCTTCTATGATGGATTGACTCAAAGTTTCAATACATAGTGGACAACGCTGCGGGTGGAACATCCGGTTCTAGGGCGGCGATGGATATAAATCGACATTTTGAAGCCATGGCTGCTACTTCACAAAGTCCAATCGGTGGGAGAGCAAGGCTCGTGCCGTGAACCCTTCACACGCATACGACTAAACAAGTGGGCGAGTTGATGAGGAGAGTACAAGAGCTGAAATTGAGAAAGCCTGATCAACCAAACCAGCACGAGGAGTTCTTAGAGCCTTGTGGAATTTGCAATGAAACCGGGCATAACGTTGATACGTGCCCTAGGATGGGGGAGCCGACTCATGAGGGCGAGCGAGCTTTATGCCATGCAAGGATTCCAACCCACAAATAGATTCGAGTCTAATCAGGAACAGTTTGGCTCGGGGTGGAGGAATCAACCTAACGTGGGATGGAGAAATCAGAGTCAAGGGCAAAGTTCTAATCAGAGCGCCCCATTCAGAAGACCTCAGCCACAGCAATTTCAGCAGAGGCGATACCCAGCAGCAGCCCCACCGCGGTTAGCCGCGATCGGCAATACCCGCAGCAGCAGCAGTATCAGCGGGCACCTCCGCCGCCACCTCAGAGACCAGCATTTGAGGATGCGATGGCCCAAAGAATGGATGCTTTCGCCCAAAGGATGGATGCCCAAGAATCCACAAACAAACGTTTGGACGCATGGCCAAATGGGCAGTGCCGGCCTGAACGAGCCACTCTGAAGAAAGAACGATGAGAAGCTCCCTAGCCAACCCCATCAAGCCGTGCGATTCTGAGTTTGAGGTGGTCGCGTGATTGAGAATGAGGTGGGGGAGAAATCCGAGAAGCAGCTGAATTCTCAAGATGTAGAAACTAAGAAGGATCTTGAGGTCTGAGCGCATAAAGGCGACAAAGCCTTACACTCCTCCGATCACTTCCCGAGCAGCGGCAAAATTTGTTCAACCAAAGTATACTTTCAATTGACTGCAATCGCACGAGGTGTTATAGTAGGAAAGCTAACCTAGTCGCCTCTCAAGGAAAACTTACGAGGCCTAATGTTCGTGTTGCTCACGTAAAACGATTAAATCCTAACACTCTAATACCAACATGAGTTTTTGAGACATACGAGAAATCAAATAGCAAACCTAAGCCGGGGTTTGTCGATCCTAGCTAAACTAATTAGGCGATAGATCTAAACTAGGGGTTGTCAAACCACAGATGATAAACTACTAAACAGAATCGGGAAACAAATCAAAAGCAATTAAATAAATTCTCCAAACAAGAAACGATAAGATTGACGAAGAACGATTAATCATGAAATCCGAGTTCAACTCCACTTGCATAAAATTGAATAATTAATCCGGAAAGCAAGAACCAATCAAGAACCAATCAAGAACGAGGAATTAAGCGAGCGGTGATTAATCAATTCGTGGCAAGCGATCAAGAACAATGGAACAAATAACCGAGAAATTATTTTCAATCGATCCGAAAACACACGCGATATTGCTAGAAATCAGTAAAATCAAATAGCGGCGTTGCTAGAATTCATAAAGAAATAAAGTACCAATGTGAATCAATATACGAATTGTAACAAATTGAAGACGACTCGGCCATGCGATGGCGAATGAAAAAGAGAAAATCGTAAAGTCGACTCGAAAAATAACCTAAAATAGGCTATATATAGGAAAGCAACTGGCCTTTGACAGGAAAGAAACGCAGAGAAGGCGAGGCGTCTTGTGAGGTGTGCGGCGAGGCGCTGGCGAGGCGCAGGTGGCGCGATGAGCGGTGTTCAATCCGCGCGAGGTAAATTTCAACGCGCGGAGTGAACCGGCGTTCAGCAGGCGTGTGGCGTGGCGGGCGTGCTGGTGGCGCGGCGGCGGGCGCAAGGCGTAGAGGCGAAGCCTTGCGCTCACTCAGCGCGAGTAAATTCTGCTTAGCGCTCGGTGTGGCGCAGGCTGGGATGCCGGGCGTCGCGGTGTGCGGGTAGCGGTGATGATGCGCTAGGCGTCGGTGCGGCGACGAGGAGTCGTGGCGCAACTTTGTCGTTCGCTCCGTTCTTACTCGTTTGAACTCGATTTGCGATCGCTTTCGCCTATGAACTCTGTCAAAAAGCTCTTCAATTATACATTATTCTTGGTATATTCAATTTATCCTATTTAATGCCGATTTTCTGCAAAACATTGAAACGAACCAAGTAAGTCGAAGCGATAAACAATAATCGAACTAACGGCATAAAAGTGGATAAACTAATGAAGACAACATGCAAAATAATACCAAGAATAAGCACAAAATGACACCAAACAACTCCCCCACACTTATTCATTTGCTTGTCCTCAAGCAAAGTCTATACAAGCAAGAATAGAAAAATAGCTCATGCAACTAAACTCTTAATCTAATCAATCAAACCTCTTTTTGCAATTCCCAGGACATGATGAGTACATAATCAAGGTTAATGTGAAACAAATCTAAGATTGTGAGAATGTCAAATAAACAAGAAGATTATTTTTGCTCAGACCCAACTCTCCGTTAGGGGCGAATTAACTAAAATGGTTACCTTTAGCAACAAGTTTCTTTTGAGAACACAAAGAAAGTATAAACAAATTTTGGAACAATGTTAGAAGGTGAAGTCTCGATGAATTCGAGTCTCCTATCGTGGTTTCCATGCCCATTTCTCAATTTACAAGAAAGAGGCGAGAATCCCATCCTCCATTTATCTGATCTCAACAAATTATTGGAGTTTTCATTATCCTTCTTTTCTTTCTTATTCACTTTTTTTTTTTTTTAAACAAGTATATAGGTAACCAAGCTGTTAACACTCCCCCTAACATTAGTCGGACAAATCACATCAATAACCCCCGATTTAAGATTTATTCACACAACCTCGTTCATTCACATTGCACTTCGATAACGTAACATCACGATAAAAGAGAACACATCAAGGTTTGACCAATACCACAGAGTTCAGGTGCATAAATTATAATCCTAACTTATTCGCATAGACAAAAACTTGAGTACAAGATGACAAAATAAGCATAGATCCATGGTGTCAATCATGCACATACCCCGAGCACAACATATACAACATATCAATCAACCCCCCACACATTAGATGAGCACTTGTCCCCGGAGCTCAAAACATGAACAACAAAATAAGGCCAAAGAGCGAGACTTCCACGATAACGGTGAGAGAAAAGGAGGGGCGGACATCGAGTTCAAGGATAGTCACATAGCAACACCGGAAAAGACGAGGAAAACAAACACACCACAAAAGGAAAACAACGAACCACCGAAAAGGACGAGAGCAAAAAGAAATAAGGAAATATATATACTCTCCAACGGTGAAGCTTCACTTTGTTGGTCAGCGATATGGTGGTGGTGGAGAGGCGTGTGGGATAGGGACCAGACGTCCCAGCGGGCTTGAAGGTCGCCCGAAATTTTGCTTCATGGGTGTCTAGCGCCGAAACATCTTGTGGAAATCCCCAAGCGCTGCTGTGAAGATTGGTGAAGGCGTTGAGCTGGCGGTTTAGGCGTCAAGACAACGATATACCTCGATGCGGAACTCTCCGAAACCACGGGTCGAAGATTGGTGAACTCGTGAATTGTGCGACCCATCTGCCGCCGATACCTCTCAAAGCTCGATTCCGGGAGGAGCTAAAGTCCCCAAACTAACGTGAAGTGGCTGCTGAAATCGCCAAAGCCGGAATCAAAATCGCCCTAAGGTCACTGAGAAGGCGTCATTGTGGGGCCCGATGGGAGGAGGGAAAACCGGGAAGGGAGTGTCGCGAGGTCCGTCTCTCCCCCGGTACCGGATCCTGGGGACATCTTCGTCCATCGGGGTGGTAGTACCAACAATAGTCCCAGACGGTTGGTTACGCTGCAGCGTGATATACTCTTGGAGCGATGCGCCGTGCTTCATAAGGAAGCAAAGTTGCCGGTCGAAGCAATCAATCGAAATCACTTAAAGTGATTGGAATATTCTCAATCACTTTGCTCAAAATAGGACCATCTTCACTAGTGATTCCCACAAAATACTTGGCTAGAATGAATGGGTATTGGCTCGAGGAGAGTTTGGCCTTACGGTGCCGCCTCATAAACTCAAATCGGCGCCATAAGAAGGTGCTGCGCCAAACCTTCTTGTTATTCACAAAGCCACACCAAGAGGAAAAGCTCTTGAGCACTCACTTTATTGGCTTTGCTCTTTCCTCGTAAGGTTATACGCTAGGAACTATGAGCTATAACCAAGCGAGGTCTGAATAAAGGCACTAGAAGTGCTCTGCTGATGACAATTGTCAAAACCGGTTAAAATCCTCCATGTCTCGGCAAGAGGAAATCTCTTGGTACGTCGGAAAAGCGCTAGAATGAAAACCCAAAACCTCACGCGTAACCTTAGGTGTAATAGCGTATCTCGTCTCCCCAACCCGATGTAATGCGGACTTAAAATCATCCTTTGGGCTCTAGTGTTGCACAAAACTCCTAACAATATTCTTAAAACCATCTTACGTTCCCTGGTTGCCAAACCAAGGCACCCCATAATTTTAAATATCGTTTCACGGATCCATCAACACCCAATGAAGCTAAAATATTCCAATCAAGCGAGCGGGTGGTGATATCTTTCGAGCGAATAACGGAGAAAAGATACCTTCTTGGGGCGTAAAATCGCGAATGGGGCATTGTAGTTCGCCCAGTAGATCTTGGGTTGTTCACCCGATCCAGAAGAACCTTCATGATTCTTGCTCGTTTTGCCAAAAGGCGAGAGGGTTTTTGTGAGAACCATGCTTGAAATGTCCCAGGAGCTCGGAGCTAGGAGAGCAGTGGGTGTGCGGGGAGAGGAGGCTGTGCACGGCGAGGCTCGCCAGCGGAAAACGCCGGCACGCCTTCGATGGAGTGCGCGGCGCGAGGCACGGAGAGATGGTGGCGAGGAGAAGCGAGATAGGCTCATTTGGTGGTGGCCAAGGAATCTTGCCACGGTGAGGTGGCGGCCTACGAGGTGTGGTGGCAGCGCTTGTGGGCAAAAGCGGGCGGAGCAGCGGCGTGCAGCTGGCGCTCGGGTGAACAGCCGGTGAGGCTCTCGGTCGTCGAGGCAGTGCACCGTTAGGTGAGGTGGGAGCAGGCGGCGCCCGGCTCTGGCGAACGCCAGTTGGCAGTACAAGGCAGCGGAAGCGGGCGGGCGTTTGTGAGGAACGCTTGCCTGTGGGCGCTTGAGGTGGCGTCTGCGGAGAATCGCGGAGGATAAGCGCGGCCGTGGAGCGGGCGGAGGGAAAGCGGGCGCTCGTTGAGCAGCGCCGTGTCTTTGAGCGGCCGGAGGGAGGCCTTGCCGCTGCAGGGGCGGCGAGGCAATGGAGGCGGCGCTCAAGCTTGAGGTTTTAGGCGAAATAGGGCTTGGTGCCCTAATATAGTCCGCTCACAATAAGCGCCTGTTCGGGGAAGAAAACCGCTTGGTTCAACGCAGCCGGCTTGAGAATAGTTCTCTTTTTTTTTTTTTTTTATAACGTGGCCGGTTCTTATCGAGCAGCGGCTTAGAGGAGCCTCTTCGCGAGTTGGCGCCCGGCTTGGTTTGCGCCATTTGCAATTTCATTACCCATTTATGAGCAGCGGTTCGCTGGCGCCCGGTGAGAAAAACTCTTGACCAAATTTTGAGCGGTTCGTTATGAGCGCCGGTGAGAATGAGTTGTATTCTTCTCGAGCAGTTGGTTCGTGATTGAGCGCCAGTTGTGATTAGGTCTGTATTCATACGAGCATGGTTCGGATTGAGCGTCGGTGTGATTGCATTCTCGTATTCATACGAGCAGTTGGATTGATTAGCGCCAACTTGTGATTGGCCATATACATCTTTTAAGCACCGGTCTCCACTATAAAAGGCGCATAAATAGAGAGAGAAAGATCGGGATAACAAAACCGGATAAATCGAAGGATAAAGAAAAGAAAAGAAAAGAAAAACAACAAAAATGCGTGGGTAAACTCCCCACGTGGTACTCGGTTAACGTCGTGAGCCCGACATAATCCGGTCAAAGATATTGGGGACCCGTGCAGCGTAAGCGCTCTCCAACTTCTTCGACTCCTCACGATCAAAATGCGGTTTGACTCATTGTAGATTCTGATAAATGATCCGTTTGTTTTGGGTGCATGAAGAAACCGCTCCATGGGAAAACACCTCCTCAACGAAAAAGGGGCCACTCCACCTGGAGTTGAGCTTTCCGGGAAAAAGTTTCAGTCGAGACTGAAATAACAGCACCTTCATTCCCGGTCTTAACTCTTTTCGGACTATTCTCCGATCATGAATCCTCTTGACTTTGTCCTTGTAAATGCGGGCGTTCTCATATGCTTCGTCCCGAAGTTCTTCGAGTTCGGTGATCTGGAGAGCTCTCCCCTAGCCCTGCTACTGTGATGTCAAGATTCATGGCCTTAATCGCCCAGAATGCTCATGCTTTCGATCTCAGCGGGTAGATGTACGCTTTTCCATATCTGGCCGATAGGGACTCATCCCAAAATGCTCTTGAAAGCGGTTCGGTATGCCCAAAGTGCAACATTGACTTCATTGACCGATCCTTAGGGATGGTTGGACCGTCTTCTCAAGAACACCCTTGATGCCTTGTTGCTTGTCTCGGCACGTCACGAAATCTCATGGATGATATGGCGTGGAAACCTTGTGGGTGATGCCATTCTTCTCCATGAGCTTTTGAACAACTTATTACGAAATGTGCTCCCCATCACTTATGATCGCCTTGGAAACCCAAACTGCGGAGAATATTCTCTGCACAAACTTCAAGACAACATTAGCATCACTAGTCCCGTGGGAATTGCTTACCCACTTGGACACATAATCTACGACAAGCAAGATATATTGAAACCATTAGACTTGGGAAAAGGCCCGTGAAATCAATACCCCAAGCGTCAAAATTTCAACTACCGGGATATTGTTCGGGGCATCTCATTTCTCCTCCCACATTCCCAACTCGTTGGCATCATCACATGAAAGGTAGAAGGTGGGCGTCCTTGAAAGAGTCGGCGAAGAGACCACTGCTGGCACCTTGAAAATTGTCTTTTCGCCCGCCAAAATGTCCCCAGGTGGGCTTCATGACCAACTTAAGGACTTGACTTTGCTCCTCATCGAGGATGCATCTTCTAACCACCTCGTCCTCACTGCCAAGACTCCATCGGATGGCGTGCGGGCGTTTCGCCAGCGCCGAGCCTCCTCGTGCACAGCCCTCTCACCGCACACCCACTGCATTCTCCTAGCTCAGAGCTCCTTGGGACATTTACGAAGCATGGTTCGCACAAAAAACCCTCTCGCCTCTTTGGCAAAGCGAGCAAGAAGCGTGAAGGTGCTTGGGATCGGGTGTGCAACCCGAAGATCTACTGAGGCGAACTACAATGCCCGATTCGCGATTTTCGCCCGAAGGTATCTTTCTCCGTTATTCATTCGAAGATATCGGTCACCACGTTCGTTTGATTGGAATATTTTAGCTTCATTGGGTGTTGATGGATACGTGAAGCGATATTTGAAATTATGGGAATGCGCTTGGTTTGGCAACTAGGGAACGGATGATGGTTTTAAGAATATTGTTAGGGAGTTTTGTGCAACACTAGAGCCGGTGATGATTTTAAGTACGCATTACGCATCGGTTGGGGAGGCGAGATCGCTATTACACCTAAGGTTCTGGCGTGAGGTTTGGGTTTTCATTCTAGCGGCTTTTACGATGTACCGAGAGATTTCCTCTTCTTTGAGACATGGAGGATTTTAGCTGGTTTTGACAATTGGTCATCGGCGGGCACTTCTAGTGCCTTTATTGAGACCACTGCTTTGGTTATAGCTCATAAGTTCCTAGCGTACAACTCCACTGAGGAAAGAGCGGGCCAATAAAGTGAGTGCTCAAGAGCTTTTCCTCTTGTGGTGTCTTTGTGAATAACAAGAAGGTTTGCCTGACACCTTTCTTATAAGCGCCCATTTGAGTTTATGGAGGCGGCAAGTAGCCAAACTCTCCTTAAGCCAATACCCATTCATTCTAGCCATGTATTTTGTAGGAATCACTAGTGAAGATGGTCTATTTCGGGCGTGATTGAGAATATTCGATCACTTTCGGTGATTTCCGATTGATTGCTTGACCGGCAACTTTGCTTTCCTTGCCAAACCGTCGTCTTGTCAAGAGTATATCACGTTCAAAGCGAACCAACCGTGCAGGACTATTGTTGATGCTTGCCACCCCGATGGATGAAGATGTCCCGAGGATGCAGGTACCAAGCCAGAGAGCGGGACCTCGTGACCTCCTTCCCGGGTTTTCCCTCGCCCATCGGTCCCACAAATGATGCCTCTGGTGACCTTAGGGCGTTTTGATTCGGCTTAGGCCGGTTTGAGCGGGCCACTTCCACAGCAATTTGGGGACTTTAGCTCCTCCCAGAATCGAGCTTTGAGAGGTATCGGCGGACGGGTCGACAATTCACGAGTTCGACCAATCTTGACCTGTGGTTTCGGAGAGTTCCGTGCTTGAGGTATATCGGTGTCTTGGCGCCTAAAACCGCCCGATTCAACGCCTTGATCAATCTTCCAGCAGGCGTTTGGGGATTTCCGTCAGATGTTTCCGGCGTTTAGACACCCATGGCGGACATTTGGGCGACCTTCTGCCCCGATGGGTCGCTGGTCCTATCCCACAGCCTCTCCACCACCACCACCTATGGGACCCAGCGGTGAAGCTTCTTGTTGGAGAGTATATATATTTCCTTATTTCTTTTTTGCTCGTCCTTTTCGGTGGTTCGTTGTTTCCTTTTGTGGTGTGTTTGTTTTCCTTGTCTTTTACGGTGCTTGCTACGGGACTATCCTGGAACTCGATGTCCGCCCGACCTCGCTTTTCTCTCGGTGTATTATCGTGGAAGTCTAGTTCTCTTTTGGCCTTATTTTGTTGTTCATGTTTTGAGCTCGGGGATAGTGCTCGTCTATGTGTGGGGAGGGGTTGTTGATGATATGTTGTATATGTTGTGCTCGGGGTATGTGCATGATTGACACCATGGATCTATGCTTATTTTGTCATCTTGTACTCAAGTTTTGTCTATGCTGAATAAGTTAGGATTATAATTTATGCACTGAACTACGTGGTATTGGTCGAACCTTGATGTGTTCTCTTTATCGTGATGTTCGTTATTGAAGTGCAATGTGAATGAGCGAGGTTGTGTGAATAAATCTTAAATCGGGGTTATTGATGTGATTTGTCCGACTAATGTTAGGGGAGTGTTAACGGCTTGGTTACCTATATACTTGTTTCCAAAAAAAAAAAAAAGTGAATAAGAAAGAAAAGAAGGAGAATGAAAACTCAATAATTTGTTGAGATTGTATAAATGGAGGATGGGATTACGCCCTCTTTCTTGTAAATTGAGAAATGGGCATGGAAACCACGATAGGAGACTCGAATTCATCGAGACTTCACCTTTCGAACATTGTTCCAAAATTTGTTTATACTTTCTTTGTGTTCTCAAAAGAAACTTGTTGCTAAAGGTAACCATTTTAGTTAATTAAGCTCAACTCGAGGAGTTGGGTCTCGAGCAAAAATAATCTTCTTGTTTATTGACATTCTCACAATCTTAGATTTGTTTCACATTAACCTTGATTATGTACTCATCATCCTGGGGAATTGCAAAAAGAGGTTTGATTGATTAGATTAAGAGTTTAGTTGCATGAGCTATTTTCTATTCTTGCTTGTATAGACTTTGCGAGGACAAGCAATTGTATAAGTGTGGGGAGTTGTTTGGTGTCATTTTGTGCTTATTCTTGGTATTGTTTTTCCATGTTGTCTTCATTAGTTTATCACTTTTATGCCGTTAGTTCGATTATTGTTTATCGTTTCGGACTTACTTGGTTCGTTTCAATGTTTTGCAGAAAATCGGCATTAAATAGGATAAATTGAATCTACCAAGAATAATGTATAATTGAAGAGCTTTTTACAGGAGTTCATAGCGAAAGCTGATCGCAAATCGAGTTCAAGCACGGTAAAACGGGCTAAACGACAAAGTTGCGCCACGGCTCCCGTCGCGACGCACCGGACGCCATCATCATGCGCTGCCCAAGACACCGCGCCCGGCATCAGCCGATCTCACCGCAGCCTCACAGCGCTTCAGCCGATTTACCTCAGCGCTCAGAGTGGCCTTTCGACGCCGCACGCCAGCCCGCCCGCTCAGCCATCCGCCATCGCCGCTTACGCACCCGCCAGCGCGAGCGCCGGTTCACTCCGGCGCGTTTTAATTTCGCTGCGCTCGGATTGAGCGCCGGCTCTCAGCCGCCCGCGCGCCTCGCCGCACACACGGGCGTACGCCTTTCTCGCTACGCGTTCTTTTCGGCCAAGTGCCAGTTGCCTTCCTATATATAGCCTATTTTAGGTTATTTTCGAGTCGGACTACGTATTTTCTCTGTTTTCATTCGCCATCGCGGGTGGAGTCGTGTTTCAATTTGTTACAATTCGGACATTGATTCACATTGGTACTTTATTTCTTTATGAATTCTAGCAACGTCGGTTATTTGATTCTGATTTCTAGCAATATCGATTGTGTATTTTCGGATTGGATTGAAAGTAATTTCTCGGTTATTTGTTCCATTGTTCTTGATCGTTTAGTTTCTGAATTGATTAATCTGCCGCGTTTAATTCACTGTTCTTGATTAGTTCTTGATTGGTTCTTGCTTTCGGGATTAATTATTTGAATTTTATGCAAGTGGAGTTGAACTTCAGTTTCATGATTAATCGTTCTTCGTTGAATCTTATCGTTTCTTGTTTGGAGAATTTATTTAATTGCTTTTGATTTGTTTCACGATTACGTGTTTAGTAGTTTATCATCTAGGGTTTGACAACCCCTAGTTTAGATCTATCGCCTAATTAGTTTAGCTCGGGATTGACAAACCACGGCTTAGGTTTGCTATTTGATTTCTCGTATGTCTCAAAACTCATGTTGGTATTAGAGTGTTAGGATTTAATGCTTTTTTTACGAGCAACACGAACATTAGGCCTGTTAAGTTTTCCTGAGAGACGACTAGGGTTAGCTTTCCCTACTATAACACCTCGTACGATTGCGAGTCAATTGAAAGTATACTTTTTATTGAACATGGCTCAATCGAGTAAGTTCTATATTCGGCAACTCAAGTACCATATTTCTGCTCGTCTGAGTGATCTTCCACAACAACCTATCCTTTGTAGGCAGGAGCGCATATAATTAAGGGCTCGTCGGTCGAGATAGATCTCTCGAGTGATCGGCTCATCGATAAACCTTACATTGAAGAACAAAGTGATCGGCAATATCATTCCTCCACAATAAATGCTAGCTCCTCAATTTGGGATTGAGCCTCAAAATGCTCTGCCGGAAATACGCAACACTTATCGGTTAGATCCTTCAGGTGGCCGAAAATACATATCTGCTCTGGACTTTCGGCGTTCTCCCGAGCTAAGGCAGCTGGAGGTGATCAATCTGTGGAAGTATCTCGGTATTGATTTCGAATTGATGCGGTGAGGGCGTCGTGGGCTGATCCTTTAAATTTTCGATTTCCATCCAAGCTAAGCGTACTTGAAGGCTCGATGTTCACCCACTTTCTCCCGTGATATATTCCTCGTGGAGACCACTTGCATAATTTCTGCAGATCTTGAAAACTGACTCGTTCTTGATTTCCCGGTGAAAACTCATCTGCGAAGGAACTCTATTCTCGTATCTGTGGAGCTGATATGTGGACAGGAATTCCAAAGTTATAGTCCTGTGAGTAAACTAGTTTCCTGTGAATGCTCCATGGAATCCTACTCCCTGAGAAAGCCTCATTACATATTCCAGAATGCCTATCTCATGCAGTATCCGTTGATGCATAAATCTCGTCGACCGCATCTCCAACCTAGACAATCTATCCCATCGTTCATATGCCTCTGATGTGTGCAATGTAATATCCCGTAGTATAGGATGGTACTCATGAATGATCTCATTTTGAGCTGATGTGGACGACATTGTTCTCTTTCCCTTTTCTACACCTGAGGCCTTTCTACGAGGCGACATTGTAATATCTGCAAAATACATTAAATCAAATACCATCCAACAGATATATTCTCTCGACTTAACGTACCCAAAGAAAACTACCAACTTTAATCTATTCCTCAGTTTGGCCTAAGCAAATATACTTTACCCTTACGCATCATCTTCTCAACTCCCCCAAACTTATACATTTCTCAATAGCCCAGCATATTATCCTCACACTAAGCACAATTTTGAAATCTAGCATCATAACATGTGAATATCTCAATAATTACGAACAATGATGCTAAACTCGCAATTTATTCAAAAATCCAATCAAATTATCTCTAGCAATTCCTCTAATATTTTTCACACAAATCCATAGAAATCAACTATAGAATCAATTAAATTCATGCTTCCATTACTAACATATAAAATATGTGAGCGAGAATTTATACCCAGAATCATCAAAACATGGACAACACGAAAATAAAACAATACATTACTTAGGAAAAAATGATAGCGAAGTCATAAGTTACGAAAAAAATGAATGTTGTAGCTCATGAATCATGATCGTGTAAGAGGGGTGGGATTTCTAGTCACGATGAGCTAAAAATTGAGTGGAGAGAGATGGGAATTGAAAACTTACCTCGCGATGAGAAGGCGGAGGAGAATCGCTGACAGGGTTTGGGCTTTGCGAGAGAACACGTTACGAGATGGAGAGGGCGGGCGCACTCGAAAATAAAGAAAACCACACAGGTTCGCAGCAAGGTATCGCGACAAGCGATCGTGAGCACGGGTCAGCGATGCTTGCTCTCGAGATCGCGTTATAACTAGCGACCTACTTTCACAGTAGCGGTCGCGATGACAAGTCGCGAGGTTGATTTAATTGTTGATCGCATCTTTGGGCTAGCGATAAGCCTTTCTTGGCGTCTCGCGAGACATGAATGAATTTTCTTGAAATTTTGTTCAACTCCATTCCAATGTCGCCAAACTTAAAATGAAGCAACTAAAAAAGCAGATAAAGCGAACAAACCCATTAGAAAATAAAAAGCGAGAACAAAACAAGAAAAAAACAAAAAAACAATTGGGTTACATAAAACGATTGCTTAATTGCGTCTTTAGCTGAACTATTACCTCAATCATTGGGCATCCTCAAATAGCGTAAGTTCACTCACTTCTCCCGTGTGGCGGCAGTTTTAGTTCTCTTTTGGGGTACTCCTTGCCCTAGAAAGAGTGCGTTTTGTGTGTGTTCTTTGCGTGTGTTTTTGCAGGAGGACCGCTTTGAGTATTGCGGGTTGACACGGACATTGGGTAAGATCGGCCTGCTCGTGAGAGGTAAAATCCCGAAGACTACCTTGGCAAGGCATTCGACATCTTGCCAGACCTGCATGCCGCATGGGAGGAGCCGATCAACGAGGACATGAAGCGAAGGTGATCGAGCGAAGAAGAGAGGTGAAAAGGGCGGTGATGCGGTGGACGGAGGGTAAAGTTAGGATGCATTGGGAGGCAGACAAGATCTACAGCGACTTGCAAAGGAAAGATTCGGTAAGTCCTCTGCCAGCTGTTGATTTTTGCCGTAAGGGAAAGGTCAACTCTTGCTTTGTGGATGGACAAATGCCGATCGACGCCAGAGAGCTCTTATGCGGTCGAGCCGAGCCTGTCTCTCGCCTCACCACGCACTTCGAGACGTCGGCGACCGACAAGAGGAGTATACCCATGGCCCACAACTCTCCGAGAGAACATCCCAGCACATTATTCACACACACATTCGGTGGAGTGGAGAGCAATCGAAATTCTCTCTCAACTCTCTCTTTATTTCTCTTGATTTTATGAGCGATAGTGAGGAAGAAACAAGTCCTATGGGCAAACACTTTATTATTGTATTTGGTTACCTCTGTGAGCAACTGCTTGGCAGAATGCTTTTACGTTTGATTTTATATTCAAGTATGGTTTCGATTATGTTCTTGTTTATTGCTTTTATGTTTATGTCGATTATGAGTGAGTAGTCGATTCGGTTGGGCTCGGGGTAAGCACGTGAGTCAGGTCATACAAGTCGTGAGGTCTAAATGTCCTTGAACCTTGGTGGGTGTTCCAAGCTCCAGGCCTTTATACACATGTTATTCCTTTCCTTGGCGTAACTCGGCCGGTAGCCTTGGGGAGAGGTAGCTACAAGCAATAGCCCAGGATGAACATCGGTGTCTCTTTGTCCCGGAAGTGCGGGCCGAGGTGATTGTAGTCCGTCGGCCTGGGCAAAGGTGAGCCACTCCTGGACTTCTTGTGGCTGGTTGGGCTGTCAGTGAGTCAGTTGTGGGCGGACAATCGATCTTGGAGACCGTCTTGCAGGGCAAGGCGGGCCTCTATAGTCCAAAATCTACAGGCAAGTTGGGGGCACGTGTCGTGACAACCTAAATGGGCATCTACCCTGTACCTTTAACCAACGAATACACTCATGGTGAAAACCCTGAACTATGACCACGCTCTTGACCAAGATCATCAATCGTGGGAACCCTTGGCCCAAAACTTGTATTTAATCTCTTTACCTTGTGTTTAGTTTTAGTTTCACGTTCTCAAGATCATATACAGAGCCGTACGACACCGGCCCTCCGGGCAAACTCCACTCAAACTATGACAACTCGGTAACAACACAACCGCTCTTGGTTCGACCCTCTCCATGTAGCGAACTATATGTTCAAGTTGAAGGAGGTTATAAATGTCTTGACGATCTTGGACTCAACGGCGGGTAAACCGAGAGGTCGCTCGATTACGCCGATTGGGGAGTGCTCGCTATTCTAGTGTTGTTATTCATTTTTATTTTTGTTTGTTTTGCATGCTCGACCTAACCCAGGCGAGGAGACGGAGAGCTCTGTTGACCCGTAGATTGAGAGAACCATTCGGAGAAAGAAGAGGCAAGGGAGGCGCCCCCGTCTGAGGAGCACGTACCAAGGTAAGACAACATGGAGAGAGGAATCCACAAAACCCACCACCTCGGAGAAGCGGCGGGAGATGATGTTCCCGAACAACAATAGTCTCCCTTGGGCATCACCTTGCCCAGAGATCGAGGACAACGGCGAGGCACTCTTTTTATCACGAGATCTTGACAAGCTGACATGCCGAGAGAGGACCCCGCCATCTCCAAGACTTCGAAATGGTGTGTAGCACAATAAGGTGTGCGGATGAAGTCAAGAAAGTACATCCGATTATATCCTTTCCATTCACTCTCCATGACGTGCTCAGTTGCAGTACACTTTGCCCTGCGGGTAGTGTACTACTTGGCGGTGGCTCCAGCAAATTTCTTGAGAGATACTATCCATCTCAAGGATACAAAGCGTGAGAAAAGGATGAGTTCCTCAGATGGGGAATGGCAGGGCGGTGTACCGACTATCGGTATCGTTCAAATCCATCTTGGCAAAGTGTCCCAATCACCAAATCTCACGATCAAGATCGATCCAATATTATGTGAATGGCTTGAGGGTGAGTCGAGGCGGCTCGTGAGTCTTGCATGCGAGGTTCCATACTCAACAAGCAACCCAAGTGAGGCATTCAAACTACTCGCAGAACTTGGCGAAGTCTCGGACTGCGCCAACGCAATGGTCAGACGATGCCCGGCCAGCTACGACGATCGACATGAAAGATATGAAGGCCATGATGAAACAAATGATGGACCCGATGAGGCCCTCTATGGACAAGAAGAATGTCAGCTGTCGCTTTGCTTTGCCACCACCCAAACACCGGACGAGTGTCTACAAGTGGTCGAAGAAGAAGTAAATGCCTTGGGCATGTCAACAAGTGGTGGAGAAGCGCTCAAGGTCGAATCGCTTGACCCGTGGTGGAAAAATCATGAGAACTTGAAGTGCGGAGGCACACACTATCAAGCACCACCGGGCGAGATCCACCTCAAGCTCGGCCATCTTTAGCCGAGATAGTGCACAATCAGGAGCTACCCAAGGAAGGATAGTGTAAGACTCGACAAGTTCAAAGCGAGACAAGGAGTCCTGCAATGATCGACCCATGAACACCTGACGCGAGATCTCAAAGCTCAACCAAAGCAAGGGGCCCCGCTCAAGTGCAAATCAAGCCAATGCACAGCCACGCAATCAACTGAGGAGGCGGAAAGAAATTGCCAGCGAGGAGCCCTACGGAGGACATCGAGATAGAGGACATAACGAGGAAGTCGAGGACTTGGTCAAGGAGCCCAACCCAGTAGGCTCCCTGCCAGGTGGAGATAAGATGGAGATCAGATTTACGGACTCCTGTGAGGTTGGCAAGGAACAAAGAAGCGAAGGATGAGCAAATGATCAGAGATCTTTAAAAGGTAGAGATCAACATACCTTGATCCTTTGGACCTCGATGCCGAGGTGTCCAAGTTCCTCAAAGACGTACAAGAGAGTCAAGTACACGGACGATGCAAGTTTCAAATGGGGAGAAGCGTCTCAGGCCGTGCTCAAGCGAGACCTCCAATCAAGTGTACCATCCCGGGATGTTCTATATACCTTGCGTGATCGGGACAACAAGAATAGATCAGCTATGCTCGATCTCGAGGCATCAATCAACGTGATGCCCCTATCTATTTATCAAGAGTTGAAACTGGACCACTCCGACCATCTTGCGTGAGATTCAACCGGGCGACAATCGAGTGTCTACTCGAGGGATCGTTGAGGATGTTCTGCGTCAAGGTCAGACCTTATTTTCCGCCCGATTTCTACGTTCTAAACATGGGCGTACCAAGAGTAGCTCATCTTGCTAGCGTGGCCTTTCTCAAGAGCGGCGAACTCATCGATTGCGTCGAAGCTCCATGCAAATTCGGCTGGGAGGCGGTCACCGGCATCTACAAGACCGAGCACTTTCCTATTGACACCGAGATGGTGGACTTTGTCATCTCGAGAAGGATGTTGAAGATACGCCAAAGTGATGGTCGAGGACGTGTGCGAGTCATCGAGACGCGAAATTTGGAGTATCTCGGAGGAGGTCGGGCAACAAGTGCTTGGTGAAGCCACCAAGGTGGTGACGATCAAGCCAGCTATCAATCACCGCTAGTGCATGACAAAGAGAGGATGCAACCTTCCTTGAAAAGCCCTCCAGCTACGGCTGCGCACGAAACTTGAAGTATATTCATCTCGATCGCGAGCGTGCTCGGATCATAAGCTACGGACGGTCAAAGAAGAAGAAGGGCAGGGCCATCTTGAGCAAGACAAAGAGGCCATCGGTCGGACCTTAGCGACCTCAGGGCATCGCCCTCTTGCCACATAACATCTTGCTCGAGGGCGAAGCCCGTACGGTCGAGACCCCGGAGGCTCAAGCCGTGATGAAGGAAGTTGTCAAGGTGGAATACTCAAACTCCTTGAGTTGGGCCTCGTTTACCTCTCGGACGTGCGGTGGGTCGCCGATCCACGTCGGCGAAATCCGGCGTCTGGTGGTGAGAATGAAAGCGGTAGTGCGATGA
>JAODLM010000427.1:0-146806 GCA_036937905.1 Salvia rosmarinus
ATCCGGCCACCCGTGAGAGGTAAAATCCCGAAGACTACCTTGGCAAGGCATTCGACATCTTGCCAAGACCTGCATCACGATTGGGAGCGAGCCGATCAACGAGGACATGAAGCGAAGGTGATCGAGCGAAGAAGAGAGGTGAAAAGGGCGGTGATGCGGTGGACGGAGGGTAAAGTTAGGATGCATTTGAGAGGCAGACAAGATCTCTCACTTGCACGTTAAAGGAAAGATCGGTAAGGTCCTCTCTCTCACTGTTGATTTTTGCTAAAGGGAAAGGTCAACCTGCTTTGCGGATGAGACAACTGCCGATCGACGCCAGAGGAGCTCTTTGCGGTCGGCCCGAGCCATGTCCGCCTCACCACCGCCACCTCGAGACGCGCGGCCGACCAAGACAAGAGGAGTATACCAGGCCCACAACCTCTCCGAGAGAACATCCGCAACACATTATTCAACACACATTCGGTGGAGTGGAGAGCATCATCCGAAATTCTCTCAACTCGTCTCTTTATTTCTCTTGCATTTTATGAGCGACTAGTGAGGAAGAAACAAGTCCTATGGGCAAACACTTTATTATTATGTATTTGGTTACCGCTTGAGCAATGCTTGCGTAGAATGCTTGATTTACGTTGATTTTATATTCAAGTATGGTTTCATTATGTTCTTGTTTATGCTTTTATGTTTATGTCGATTATGAGTGAGTAGTCGATTCGGTTGGGCTCGGGTGAAGCACGCTTGAGTCAGGTCATACAAGTCGTGAGGTCTAAATGTCCTTAGAACCTTGGTGGGTGTTCTCAAGCTCCAGGCCTTTATACACATGTTATTCCTTTCCTGAGCGCTAACTCGGCCGGTAGCCTTGGGGAGAGGTAGCTACAAGCAATAGCCGGATAAGACATCGGTGTCTCTTTGTCCCGGAAGCGGGCGAGGTGATTGTAGTCCGGCCTTAAATGAGAGCCACCTCGACTTGTCGGCTAGTTGGCGTGTCAGTGAGTCAAGTCGTGGGCGGATAATCAATCTTGGAGACCCTTGGCAGGGCAGGGGCCTCATACTAGTCCAAAATTACGGCAAGTCACTGGGGCCGTGTACGGACAACCTAAACGGGCATCTACCCTTGTACCTTTAACCAACGAATACACTCTGGTGAAAACCCTCTGAACTATGACCACGCTCTTGACCAGATCTCAACGTATGGAACCCTTGCCCAAAACTTGTATTTAATCTCTTTACCTTGTGTTTAGTTTTAGTTTACGCTCGCTCAAGATCCATCTCTCAGATATTTCATCGAGAGCCACCGACCGACACGGCCCTCGGGCAAACTCCACTCAAACTATGACAACTCGGTAACAACACAACCGACTCTTGTTTCGACCCTTAACCTGCCATGTAGCGAACTATATGTTCAAGTTGAAGGAGGTTATAAATGATCTTGAGATCTCGGACCCCAACGACGGGTAAACCGAGAGGTCGCGATACGCCATTTTGGAGTCGCGCTATTCTAGTGTTGTTATTCATTTTTATTTTTGTTTGGTTTTGCATGTTCCGACCTAACCTTGCAAGCGAGGACGGAGAGCTCTGTTGACCCGTGAGATTGAGAGAACCATTCGGAGAAAGAAGAGCAAGAGAGGGAACGCCGCCTCGGTCTGAGGAGGCACGACTAAGGTAAGACAACATGGAGAGAGGAATCCACAAACCCACCACCTCGAGAGCGAGCGGCGGAGATGATGTTCCCCAACAATAGTCTCCGCCTTGGGCATCACCTTGCCGAGATCGAGACAAGCGGAGTGAGACATTTTTATGCGGATCTGACAGCTCGACATGCCGGAGAGGACCCCCGCCATCTCCAAGACTTCGAAATGGTGTGTAGCACAATAAGTGTGCGGATGAAGTCAAGAAAAGTACATCCGACTATATCCTTTCCATTCACTCTCCATGACGGTGCTCGAGATGGTCAGTACACTTTGCTCACTGTAGTGTCACTACTTGGGGGGCTCAACAGAAATTTCTTGAGAGATACTATCCCATCTCAAGGATACAAAGCGTGAGAAAAAGGATGAGTTCCCTCAGATGGGGAATGGCAGGGCGGTGTAGCGACTATGGTATCGTTCAAACCATCTTGGCAAAGTGTCCCAATCACCAAATCCCGATCAAGATCGATCATATTATGTGAATGGCTTGAGGGTGAGTCGAGGCAGCTCGTGAGTGCTTGCATGCGGAGGTTCCATACTCAACAAGCAACCCACTGAGGCATTCAAACTACTCGCGACTTGGTCGAAGTCTGGCGACGCCAACGCAATGGTCAGACGATGCCCACCAAGAAGCTACCACTCGCATGCATCTCGACATGAAAGATATGAAGGCCATGATGAAACAAATGATGGACCCGATGAGGCCCTCTGGACAAGAAGAATGTCAGCGTGTCGCCTTTTGCTTTGCCACCACCCACAACACCGGACGAGTGTCTACAAGTGGTCAAGAAGAAGAAGTAAATGCCTGGGCATGTCACAACGGTGGTGGAGAAGCGCCCGAAGCTCCGCATTCGTACAACCCACGGTGAAAAATCATGAGAACTTGAAGGACGGAGGCACACACTATCAAGCACCACACGGCGAATCCACCTCAAGCTCGGCCATCTTTAGCCGAGATAGTGTAATCAAGGAGCTACCCAAGAAGGATAGTGTAAGCACCGACAAGTTCAAATGTAGACAAGTGAGTCCCCATCAAGATCGACCCCATAACACCTTGACGCAAGAGATCTCAAAGCTCAACCAGCAAGGGACGCCCCCGCTCAAGTGCAAATCCAAGCCAATGCCACGCCAAGCAATCAACGAGGAGGAAAGAAATTGCCGTGAGTGAGCCCACCGGAGACATGAGATAGAGGACATAACGAGGAAGTCGAGGACTTGGTCAGGAGCCCAACCCAGGCTGAGGCTCCTGTCCATGTGATGATAAGATGGAGATCAGATTTAATCCTTCCTGTGGAGGTCGGCAAGGAACAAAGAAGCGAAGGGAGAAAAATGATCAGATCTTTAAAAGGTAGAGATCAACATACCTTGATCGCTTTGCTGACCTCGATGCCGAGGTGTGCCAAGTTCCTCAAGAGCTGTACCAAGAGAGTCAAGACACGGACGATGCAAGTTTCAAATGGGAGAACGCTCGGCCGTGCTCAAGCGAGACCTTCAATCGTTACCGATCCGGGATGTTCTATATACCGTGTATCGGGACAACAAGAATAGATCGCTTATGCTCGATCTCGAGGCATCAATCAACGTGATGCCCCTATCTATTTATCAAGAGTTGAAACCTGACCACTCCGACCATCTTGCTGAGATTCAACCGCGACAAGTCAGTGTCTACTCGGCGGGATCGTTGAGGATGTTCTCGCCAAGGTAAGACCTTATTTTCCCAGCCGATTTCTACGTTTCTAAACATGGGCAAGACCCACCCAAGAAGTAGCTCATGCCGCTAGGCGTGCTTTCAAGACGTCCGAACTCTAATCGATTACATACGGAAGCTCACATGCAAATTACTTTGGACGGTCACCGACATCTACAAGACCGAGCACTTCCTATTGACACCGAGATGGTGGACTTTGTCACCTTCACCGAGAAGGATGTTGAGAGATACGCCAAAGTGATGGTCAAGGACGGTAATCTACGTAGTCATCCAAGGACACATCGAAAATTTGGAGTATCTCGGCTGGCGAGGTCGAGGCAACTCAAGTGCTTGGAGGTAGAAGGTCCACCAAGGTGGTGACGATCAACCAAGCTATCAATCACCGCTAGTGCATGACAAAGAGAGGATGCAACCTTCCTGAAAAGCCCTGTTGCAAACAAGCGCCACCAAGCACTTTGAAGTATATTCACTTCGAGTCAACGAGACGCCAAGGATCATAAGCTCGAGTGACGGTCAAAGAAGAAGCATTGACGAGGGCCATCTTGAGCAAGACAAAGAGGCCATCGGCCGGACCTTAGTCGACCTCAAGCGGCATCAGCCCCCACTGCTTGCCAACACTACATCTTGCTCGAGATCTAGCATACTGGCCGAGACCCCGTGCAGGAAGCTCAACCCTGATGACGGCGAAGTTGTCAAGGCGAGATACTAAACCTCGAGTCGGGCCTCATTTACCCTGCCTCGGACAGTGCCGGTGGTCAGCCCGATCCACGCCGTACAAAAGAAACCGCATGTGTGGTCGAGAATGAAGGCAAGAACTGTCGCGAGACCCGCAGACAGCCGAGGGTTTGCATTGATTACAGAACGCTCAACACATGACCCGAAGGACCACTTCCCCGCCGCTCATCGACCAGATGCTTGAGAGACTCGGCCGAATGTATTTCGCTTCCTCGACGGCCACTCGTTATATGCAAATATGTGTGGCATTAGAAGATCAAGATAAGACTACATTCACTTGCCTGCTTGGCACATTTGAATATCGTCAGATGCCATTTGGTTTATGCAATGCCCGGACATTTCAAAGATGCATGATGAGTATATTTTCTTATTTGCTTGAGCAATGCATTGAGGTGTTCTTGGACGACTTTACCGTATGGCAAGACGCTTAACCAATGTATAGAGCATCTCGAAGTTAGTTCTCGCAGAGGTGCGGAGAAGGATCTTGTGTCAATTATGAGAAATGCCACTTTATGGTCGAGAGGAATTGTCCCGAGGCATGTTATCTCCGAGAAGCGGCATCGAGGTAGACAAAGCTAAGGCGGAGATATAGCCAAGCTGCCTTATCCCAACAACATCGCAGCCTGGGATTCCTTGGCCACGCCGGATCTTATCGGCGGTTTGTCGAGACTTCGCCAAGATAGCACAGCCAATGAACCGCCTCCCCGTAACGATGCACCGTGGGAGTTCGACCACGCATGTAAAGAAGCCTTCCGATATTGAAGGAGCATTCTGTCACGCACCCATCATAAGGTTAACCCAATGGGGCATGCCCTTTGAGTCGACGCATGCACGCAGTGGATACTGTGGCGCTGTCTTGGAAGAAATTGGCAAGGAAAGTCATTACATACTATGCATCAAGACCCTCACCGACCACGTATCAATTACACGCACCACGGAAAAGCGAGCTTGTCGTGGTGTTTGCCTTCGAGAAATTTCTCCCTCCTCTTGGGAGCAAGACGGTGGTTTACACCGACCACGCCTTGAAATATCTCATGGCAAAGAAGGACACAAAGCCAAGGCTTATACGGTGGATACTCCTCCTCCAGAGTTTGACGCTGAGATCAAAGACAAGAGTGGATCTCAAAATCAAGTGGCCAACCACTTGAGCAGAATTACGGAGAAAGGACGAAGAAGATCCAACCGAGCCACGCCTTCCGCACGAGGAGCTGCCGAGATCCACACCAAGGAGCCGTGGTACCGACTTGCTGAACTACACGTGACTGAGCGTTGCCGGGGATGCCAACGCACCAAAGGAACAAACTCAAGAAGGAGAGTCGATAAATAAATGGATGACCCATACTTGTGAAACAATGCTCGGACTCGATGCATTGGCGAGATGCGTCTTTAGGCGAGCAAGCAAACATCCTGAGCACCGCCATGAGAAGGAATGGGCGGACATTTTGGGCATAAGAGAACGCAGCAAGATCCTGATTGTGGGTTCCACCGCCCACTATCTTAAGGATAGCTACGAAGTGCCGAGAATGCGATAGCCAACGCGAGGGCAATGTCTCGGAGGAACGAGATGCCCTGGTACCTCATCGCCGCTGAAGTATTCTATGGGCATGGATTTCACGGCCCCTGCCAAACTCAAAAGGAAACCAATATATACTCCCTAGCAAGGACTACGTGTCAAAGTGGGTAGGCCAAGGCCACGTACCAACGGACGCAGGACCGTAGCCATTTTTCTCAAGTCAAACATCTTCACCGGTTCTGGTGCCAAGAGCCATAGTTAGTGATCGGTACCCACTTTCACAATGCCACCATTGGCGCCTTGCTTCAAGAAGTATGGGGTGAATCACCGATGTCCACCAATACCATCCCCAAGCCAACGGTCAAGCCGAGCCTCAAACCGCATCAGGAAGCACCATCTTGAGGGGCGCCTTGGGAGAGCAGCAAGGAAAGGAGCACTCACCGACGACGACTTTGGGCATACCGAACAGCTTTTAAAACACCATTTGAATGTCTCTCACCTGATGGTGTTTGGCAAGATGTGTCACCGCGCCGTCGCCGGAACACAAGGCGATCGGGCAATCCGCAGCTCAATCTCGACCGACGAGGCAGGAGAGAAGGCGCAAGCTTGACATACAAGAGCTCGAGGAGATTCATCTCAAGCATACGATAATGCCGCTATATACAAGGATAGGCTCAAAAGATCCCATGATCTTTAATCAAAGAAAGAAGTTCAAATGGGCAAATGGTGCTACTCTATCAAAATAGGTTCCGCTATGCCTCCGCAAGTCGACCACCAAGCTGGGGACCTTACATCACGCCCAACATCCGAACGGAGCCGTGGAGATAAGCGACATGGACGGCAAGAAAGTGTTCAAGGTAAACGGAAGCAGACTTAAATCTACCATGGGGACGCATCAAGGCTCGTAGTGGGACGCCGAGCAAGACGAGTTTCACCGAGGTTCCCCAAGAGGATCCTCAAGATGCCTAAGCTCAAGAAGACGCCGAGCTAACGACGTTAAACAACAGCGCTCCGGAGGCAACCCGTGGGGGTACGATTTTAATCACTGTATTTTAATCCTTTACAAGGGGGTGGTCTTGACTATTTTTAACACTGTCAGTGCAAAGTGTGCGAGCGGAAGCCCACCGTTATTTCGACTTGATCCTCGAGAGGACCTCTTCCCGAGGAGCGATTTTCTTAAACCGCAGTCAAGAAGGAACTCAAGATAAGGTGAAAAGGATGGCGCATACGCTCAAGTCGTAGTGACGCCAAGTGGACAGCCCTCAAGGACCCGCCATGCAAGTATGCCACCAGAGAGCGATCTCAACTTATCCTTCGCAATCTCCTATAATCTCTTTAGCAAGAAGGATAGCAACAAGCAACCATGTCGAAGAGCGAGTTGTTCATCCTCCGCAATGCACGAAAGGACGAGGCTCAACTTTAAGGCCCTTCGCAATCTCACATATGAAGAGCATAATGGGCGTGAAGCAGCAGAGGCTCTCCTCGTGCCACTGCCAACTAACTTTGCCAAGGAGAACGAGCTGCTTGGCCCCGACTTTTCCATGACCCCGAGAGAGGACACTGACCGGAAGTACTCAAGAAGATGCTCAGATTGCAGAGGACGAGGACGGCAAGCTACCATCCAGCAGAGAGCTTGAGAAGCCCATTGCTGCCAAAGACGCTCAAAGGCTAAGGCAAGGGGCAGTGACCTTCAAGAACACCGAGCCCCGCCAGGAGATACAAGCCGCCATTGTCGTAATCCGTGAGACCTTTATCAAATCCAGCATCACCACCGATTCTTGTTCACTGTGATCTGTACCCACCGCATCCCCAAGCTTTCCTCCCTTTGCTTTTGTTTTGCTTTTGTTTTCGTGTTTTTTTTTTATGTTTTTTTTTTTTCTGTTTTTGTGTTTGTTTGTTTGCGTGTTTGTTTGTTTATGTTTTTCGGGACCATACTACGCCCAACACTTACCACGAGCAAAGTGTGCGAGTGGATGGCCCCTTGTTTTTGTTGTCACAGCGTTGCTGACCAAAGATGTCGAGATGAGCATGATAATTATGATCTTAGCATAGCTTTGTAATACATGTTTAGCTTGTATCAATAAGGTTAGTATGACTAGGAAAAGGCATAGCATGCACACCGTGAGGAATTGAGCCTATATATGCTAAATCATTGCAAGCATGAATTCTTTTCTCAGTGTGATATTCGATGCTTCACTGTTGTGCTAGAACTCGCTCGCTGCCTTCGATCAAAGCCCAACCGCTATAGGTCCGAGTGCTCTAGATGATTTAGGCTTTCATAGCCATGGTCAACACCGAAATTAAACCCATATATACGCCCTTTGCTAGCCCCTCGAGCTGTTTGCTTTCTTTCAAAATATCTCTGGCTCTTCCCCACTTAGGACCGAGAGAAGAAGAATAGAGGATATATATGTCTTGGGCATCATTCGGCAAACACAACATTAAATGCCTTGGCCTTCGGCCGGCATAATGAGTTTAAATTCAAAATGTGTAGAAAAGAAAAGAAAAGGAAGGGAACAAAGCTTAACAAGTATAAAAGAGAAAAGAAGTTCTCAAAATATAAAGTGTGTTTCAGTCTGAAGTATCTTGCCAAGGGAAATGGAAAACATTCTACCCAAGACCTAAGTCAAGACAACCTTATCCCAAGATTAAATACTTCCAACTCAGCCAAGAAGTCACTCAATACAACCCTAAAAGACCTAAGGATAGAGAACTCTCCAAGCCATAGTAGGCGTAGAAAGTAGACGGCAAGTGTTCTATGGCACTTCCTTGATCAAGTCATCACCGAGCGTAAAACCCCAAACACGAGAGTTTGAGTGCTTGAGAGGAACTCCACAAACTTTCTTTGCCCCGATCTTGATTAACCTTGATGCATAGTCTGTATTAATCGCCATGCCCGATTATCTTTTTATGTTTTCATCTTATCCTTGCTGGTCTTTTGCGTGTGTTGTTTGTGTGTTTGTTTTTCTTTGGGCAAAGAATGCTTGCACGCTTGAGGACAATCGTGTTCAAGTGGTGAGTGTGACGAGCCTGCTTTTCGTGCCTTTTGGGGTAGTCCTCGCCCAGAAAGAGCTGCTTGTGTGTGTTCTTTGCGTGTGTTTGTGTCCGGGAGGACACGCTTGGGGTATTGCAGTGTTAACACGGACCTTGGGCAAGATCCGCCACCTCCCGTGAGAGGTAAATCCTGAAGACTACCTGGCAAGGCATTCGACATCTTGCCAAGACACCGCATCAGCATGGGAGCCGAGCCCGATCAACGAAATGACATGAAGCCAAGAAGGTGATCGAGACGGAAGAGAGGAAAAGGACGAGGAGTGATGCGGGATGAGGTAAAGTCGATGTACCGGGAGACGCAGACAAGATCTCCGCACTTTGCATGCAAAAGAAAGATTCGGCAAGGTCCTCTCTCCACTGCTTGATTTTTGCCGTAGTGAAAGGTCAACTCCGCAGTCGCGTGGATGAGACAACCGCCAGATCGACGCCAGAGGGAGCTCTTGTTCCGGGTCCAGAGCCCGAGCCATGCTGCTGCCCTCACCACCTGCCATCTCGAGATACGTGCGCTGACCAAGACAAAGAGGAGTATACCAAGGCTCCCACAACAACTCTCCAGAGAGAACATCCGCAACACATTATTCACAACACACATTCGGTGGAGTGGAGAGCATCATCCGAAATTCTCTCTCAACTTATCTCTTTTATTTCTCTTGCATTTTATGAGCGATTGGTGAGGAAGAAACAAGTCCTACGGGCAAACACTTTATTATTATATATTTGGTTACCTCTGCTTGAGCAACTGCTTGGCAGAGAATGCTTTTGATTTACGTTTGATTTTATATTCAAGTATGGTTTCGATTATGTTCTTGTTTATCGCTTTTATGTTTATGTCGATTATGAGTGAATAGTCGATTCGTTGGGCTCTGGACGAAGCACGCTGAGTCAAGGTCACAAGTCGTGAGGTCTAAATGTCCTTAGAACCTCGAGTGGTGTTCCCAAGCTCTGTGCCTTTATACACATGTTATTCCTTTCCTCGAGCGTTAACTCGGCCGATAGCCTTGGGGAGGGTAGCTACAAGCAATAGCCGAGTAAGACATCGAGTGTCTCTTTGTCCCGGAAGTGCCGAGTGGGTGATTGTAGCCGCGGCCTGGGAAAAGTGGCCGAGAGCCACCCTCGATTGGCTGTGGCTAGTCAGGCTGTCTAGTGAGTCAAGCCGTCACGCGACGAACCAATCTGAGACCGCCTCGCAAGGCAAGGCAGGGCCTCAGATTAGTCCTAAAATCTACGGCAAGTCAGTGGGGGCCCGTGTACGTGACAACCTAAAGGGCATCTACCCTTGGTACCTTTAACCAACGACATACACTCATGGTGAAAACCTCAACCTATGACCGACGCCTCGACCAAGATCTCAACGTGTGAACCCTCGCCCAACTACTTATATTTAATCTCTTTACCTTGTGTTTAGTTTCAGCCACATCTCGCTCAAGATCCATCTCTCAAGACATTTCATCGAGAACGCCACCGACCGACACCGCCCTCGGCAAACTCCTACTCAAACTGTGACAACTCGAGTAACAACACAACCAAATTTCTTGGGTTCGACCCCTTAACTTGCCATGTACGGAACTATATGTTCAAGTTCAAGGAGATTATAAATTTATCTCGACGAATCTCGACCTCTAACGACGGGTAAACCGAGAGGTCGTCACCATGAGATCTAAAATAATATTTCAGACGTATTTATGCCCATCGATCAAACGATTCCTATCCAATTTGAAAAGCTCGAATGTACCATTGTGATTGCTCTTTTCAACAGTGTACGACCCCGACCATTTTGACTGTAGTTTTCGTGGGAAGAGACGAATACGAGAATTGTAAACAAGTACTTCATCCCCAGGAGCAAAGTCTTTTTTCTTGATGCTCAAGTCATGAAATGTCATGGCCCTCTCTTTGTAGATTCCGGAGTTCTCAAACGCTTGATTTCTCCACTCATCTAACTCCGCAATCCTTCTTCGGTATGTCCAAATGCTAAGAAATCTTGGTTTATCTTCTCGTCGCCTAATAGCCTTGTGTTCGATCTCCACCGGTAAATGACATGATTTTCCAAACATAAGTTGGTATGGCATATACCAACGGGTGTTTTATATGTCGTCCTATAGGCCCACAAGGCATCATCTAAGTGTTTCGCCCAATCCTTCTTGTTGACAATGGAATTTTCCGTAATTTGCTTGATTTCGATTTGCCAACCCACTGACCATTAGCTTGTGGGTGGTATGATGTTGTGATCTCTGTGCTTGACCCCGTGTTGGCTAAGATTGTCGACAACCACCTATTATTGAAGTTGACTTCCATCATCGAGCAAAGCTCTCGGAGTTCCATACCGAGACAAAATATTCATGTGTAAGAACTTAATCACCAATTTTGAATCATTGGTGGTTGTAGGAATGGCTTCCACCCACCTAGAGACATATTCCACTGCAAGCAAAATATACGAAAAACCACAAGAATTCGGGAAAGGTCCCATGAAGTCAATACCCCAAACATCAAATAATTCAACTTCAACCATGATATTTTGTGGCATCTCATCCCTTTTTGATATATTACCCATCCTTTGGCATCTATCACATTCTTCGACAAAGGCGTGATAATCCTCAGAATAGACGGCCAAGAAATCCACTGTCGATCTTCACGGCTGTTCTATTAGCTCCAAAGTGGCCTCCGTGGAAATACGCGACACTCGGCTATGATCTTATTCCATTGGGATTGATGAACACATGTACGGATAAAGCCATCTGCACACCGTCTATAAAGATGTGGATCTTCCCAATAATAGAATTTGGCATCATGTACAAACTTCTTCTTTTGGTGGTATGATAAAGCTTCCGGGACATACCTGATCACCAAATAATTCACAAAATCAGCATACCATGGCGTATGATCAATAAGTGCTAATACCTGCTCATCTGGAAATTGCTCCTTGATATGCACATGTCGATGATCGCCTTCCACCGGTTGCTCCAATCTAGATAAGTGATCAGCTACCACGTTCTCGCATCCTTTCCTATCCCGGATCTCCATGTCAATTCTCGAGTAGTAAAATCCAACGAACTAGACGTGGTTTTGAATCCTTCGTGTTAAAGAGGAATTGTATAGCTGCATGGTCAGTGTGCACAATGGTGTGGGAACCCACTAAATAAGGATGAAATTTATCAAAAGCATATACTACCGCCAATAACTCTTTTCAAGAAGGGTATAGTTCATCCGGCTGAATCCAATGTCTTGTCCGGCATAGTATATGACTGAAAATTTTATCTCTTTGGCCCAAAACAGCCCACTGCCCACCATCGGCATCACACATTAACTCGAAGGGTGCATTCCAATCTGGGGAAATAAGAACAGGTGTAGTAGTTAGAGTAGTTTTTAAAATCTCAAAAGCTCCCAAACATTCTTTGGTGAAAATAAATTTACATCTTTTTCTAACAGTCCACACAAAGGCTTGGTAATCTTCGAGAAATTCTGTATGAAATGGCGGTAGAATCCATCATGTCCTAGAAAACTTCGGACTGACTTCACATTCGTTGGTGTTGGTAATTTTTCAATGTCCACCACCTTGGCTCTATCAACTTCCAAGCCCTCTCGAGACTCTATGTTCTAACACAATGCCTTCCTTCACCATAAAATGGCATTTCTCCCAATTCAACACAAGGCATGTATCCTCGCATCGTTGCAACACCTGGCTAAGATTATCAAGACAATCGTCAAAAGAGGATCCAAATACAGAAAAATCATCCATAAATACCTCCATGAAATTTTCTATTAATCCATGAAAAATCGCCATCATACACCGCTGAAAAGTAGCGGGAGCATTGCACAGTCCAAAGGGCATCCGTTTAGAAGCAAAAACACCATAAGGGCATGTGAATGCCGCCTTATGTCGATCTTTCGAGCGATGGGATCTCGATTATATCCCAGTATCCATCGAAGCAATAGAACTCACGACCGCTAACCTATCTAACATTTGATTAATAAATGGTAAATGGAAGTGATCCTTACGTGTGGTCGCATTTAATGCTCGTAATCGATGCACACTCTCCATCCAGTGACCAATCGTGTTGCTATCAGCTCATTATTTTCATCTTTGATCACTGTCATTCCTCCTTTCTTTGAAACCACTTGTGTGGGACTTACCCACTCACTGTCGGATATGGCATATATCATTCCGACGTCTAAAAGTTTCAAGACCTCTTTTCTGACCACTTCTTGCATAGCTGGATTTAATCTACCCTGAGGTTGCACCTTTGGTCTATTCTCGGATTCCAACAAGATTTGGTGCATGCAGAGAGACGGGCTGATTCCCTTGATATCCGTGATGGTCCATCCTATAACTTCCTTGTATCTTCTCAACACTCGCAAAAGTTTATCCACTCGTAGGATTAAGCAAAGCGTAAACAATAATGGGGTAAGTATCATTATCTCCCAAAACGAATACCGAGATGGTCCGCGCGGTGGTTTGAGCTCGAGTTTGGGTACGTCCGTGGTCTCCACTATCGATTTCTTATCTGTTCTCGAACTCTTCTCTCATTGACCCCCATCAACTCGTTGATGAATATCCAGTATGAGACCGTTTAGATATGGGAGTGGTATCGCTACGATAAATATTCTAAAATTTCATCACAAACCTCATCTAAATCATTATAAGAGAAACATAATTTTTGATGCAATGCTCTAATTTATCATCTTCGATCGGCTCAAAAGGTATGAGAGTGGTAATAGAGCAACAACTCTAATCTGAAGTTGTCATGTCTCTTGATGGCATCATAAATCGAGATTTTGAGCTCCTCCTGTTCAAACGAAAAGTGAGGTCACCATCCTCAAGACATCAATTAAAGCTCCCAAAGTAGCTAGAAAAGGTCACCCAAGATTAATGTCTAATTTTTATCTTCAGCATATCTAAAATTACAAAATCAAATAGGAAAAACAAAGTCTCAATTCTTACCGTAACATCTTCAACAACTCCCTTAGGTAAGAAATGCATCTGCCACCATCAATAATGAAATTGTGGTTGGTTTCATCTCGCCAATCTCCAAACGGTTGAAAATAGATAGCGCATCAAATTAATGCTTGCTCCCAAATCGCATAACACGTTGGGGAATGTATGCTCTCCAATCCTGCACACCAAAGTGAAACTCCCTGGATCCTTTTGTTTTAGTGGCAACTTCCTCTCAGACATGGCACTACATTCTTCGAGAGGTTGATTGTCTCAAATTTTCCTAGCTTCTTCTTGCTTGCTCGCGGCCCTGAGAAATTTGATGTATCCGGCATATCTCTAAGCGCATCAAGGAGTGGTATGTTGATATTCACTTTCTGAAACATCTCCATGAAACGGGTGAGCTTCTCATCATATTTTTGCTTTCCTAAACGCTGAGGAAATGGAGCTATTGGATTTGTGCACATCTGGCCCTTCGCATCTTCAGCTCATGAATTTTCACCTTTTTCCTTGGCTCACGACGTCCCTTCGCCCGTCTCTCTCGAGATGTTCTCTTCACTGGACTTCGTGACTTTAGCTCGCAATAACACGTCGCGAGAACGGTCCACGATGCTCTCGTCGTCAGTCTTCACATCCGTTGCTCGCGATCCTTCATCGCGAAGACGTGTCGCGAGGCGGAATTCTTTGGCTCGCGAGATATCCTTCGTAACTTGGTTTCGCGATAGTGATTCGCGAGGCTCACTCGCGAAGCGAGAATTGGTTGACTCATACGTATGATTCTCTTCGCCCCACGCATCTCTACCGATTTATATAGATCTTCCACTTCGTCCGAATGGCATTCACATGATTCCGAGGCATCTGGTTTTCGGATTCTACCCGTAGACACTTGAAATTGAACTTGCCTGTGAACCCCGGCTCTCATCGCCATCTCGCCCAATTTGATTTTCCACCATCTTAAGTCGTTTTCCAATCGATGTGACAAGATATTGACGGAATTGACGGTGTTCTCCAAAGTATTTATTCTGCTTCCGTCTCATCGATTCGAGTATTCTGCTGAGCCACAATTTGTTGGTGGCTCACCGCATTTTGTCGATTACTCATCAATAATTGTTGCATCATCTCTTCCACACCGAGCTTCTTCGCTCTACAATGACTCCATTATTCACGACAAAACCAAAGTGGTTGCTTGTGTATTCGAGCGTCAAGATAAGACAAATTAGGATGATTCCTATTATTCGGATGATACGTTGATTTGCACCTCGATTCCTTGGAAACCTCGATTACTGAAAATTATTTCTTTGATTCACAAAATTGGCCTCTTCAGTATCCTGTGCCATTAAAACAGCCATCTTACCTTTTCTTTCTTCTTCACATTCCTTTTGCAATGCTGTGAACTTTTCCAATAGATCATCATATTTACTTGTCCACCTCAACAAAGAACGACTCTTCTTATCGGCTTACTCCATCGCCATCGATAATCTGTTGGATGCCATGTCCTCAATTATTCTCAACGCTTCATCTATACCTCGGTTGAGAAGGCACCCTCCGGCTGAAGCATCCACAATACTGGTATTGACAGAAGACCCATGTAAAATTGTATCACATGTCGCTCAGAGAATAACCATGTTGTGACATTTTCACGTGAGACTCTCAATCTTTCCTGTGCTTCAAATAATGATTCATCTCACAATTGTGAGAAATGAGAAATCTCAAGAATAATCTTCTCGAGCCTTGGCGGTGGAAGTATTTAGACAGAAACTTCTCACAGAGCTGTTCCCATGTATTAATTCCTGATCTGTCTAATCCCTTAAACCATTCTTTAGCTTGGCTCCTCAGTGAAAACACGAACATCCGCATCCGAATGGCATCAGCTGGCACTCCGTTCTGCTTGATAGTATCACAGATATCCAGGAACGCCTCTAAATGTGCATTGGGGTCTTCAGTAACCTCCCCCCCAAACTGTTCCGCTTGTATCATACTGATGAGGGCAGGCTTTAACTCGAAATTATTTGCATTTACATTCGGCCCCCATCCTCCACCTTGGAACAGGTCTGTCGATGGCCTGTACATGTGGTTGAGGGGTATGGGTTGTGCTCGTCCACCCATCTGGCCCATCTGATTATTCAACGCCAGTTGGCGCTGCATTGCTGCCAGCATCTCCTCCATCTCGGCCATTCTATCATGACCTTGGGGCTGCCTTTCAGCCATTGTCTGTTGCCTTCTTTCACGGCTTTCTCTCTTGTGTGATCTTTCAATCTCGAGATCCGATGTGATAATTTCTTTCATTTGGGACCTTGTAATCATGCACTGCACAGAGAAATAAAAATCAGATTAGCTACAAGAAGCAACACAAAGATAATAAATATATTTTTTATTTATTTTTAGTTTTCTAAACGCCTAAATTAATAACTACAATCAAGAAAATTATCACTGTGAAATCTAAACAGTCCCCGGCAACGGCGCCAAAATTTGATCACTAATATTCCTACCAAATAAATGATAGTAAAACAGCGAGTATATTATATCGTATCCACAGGGACTGCGACTCGAGAACACAACAATTAATTAACAAAGAATCTTTATTATTATCCAGGCAATAATATCAAGAGAGGTTATTATATAACTAGACTCTAAAATAAGAATAAGAATAAGAATAAGAATAAACTCAGATATAAAAGACTGACCCTAGAGATGTATTTAACCTAACCAGATTCACACAATTAACCTATTAATATGTTTACCAATTTAATCCGCATTCATATGAAGGATCACTAATGTAACTATAGTTTCCGCCAGGACAGCCTATAGTAGTAGGTTAGCTTAAACTCTATCTTCGTCGGGTCTCAAGAGAAGTAAGCTAATTACCAAAAGCACACAAAGATTTAACCTCCTACAGTTCACCTATTTCCGCTAAGTCTCAAGGCAAAAACTGTATTATTAATTCAAGAAATCGATTATGCAATTAATTCCGCCAAGACATCAATCACATAAGTAACATGTATTAATATTGATCAAATACCAACACATGAGAATTAAAGCCAAGAATTATAAATCATGAACGGGACGGCAAAACAGTATCAACAGATCAATCATATAAATCTAGTCAGACATACAAACCCTAAGATCAATACGAACTTTAGCTACTCATAATCAAATTATCAAAGCAATGAATAATTAAAGATAACATGAACTGAAATAAATAGATAAAACTGTAGGATTCCACGATGAATGATGTAACACTGAATCCGGAAGAAATTCTAAATTCAAAATCCAACTACTTAACTAGAATGAAAGAAAATCGAAGAAATAATTGAACAACGCCCAATGAAAATCACAAAAGAAAAGTGTTCTGAATTCTGGATCAAAAGACTAAAGCTTATCTCTCGTAAAATAATAAAAACCTAAAGCTCTGCTCTCTCGTGGAATGTGTGTTGATCTCCGCCTCCTAACTCTGACACAATCATATACGGAGGAAACCCTTTCTCTGGCTCGCGGACACCATCGCGACACAAGGTCGCGAGCGCTAGTCGCGATGCGATTTCCGCATGACTACTCGAGATCCTATCGCGAGATTCGGTCGTGAGCACTATTTCCGCATTGCTTCACGAGATACTATCGCGAGCTTCGGTCGTGAGGCCGTGTCGCGAATACTACTTCAGCGCGCGTTCATTATTTCCTCGCGATAACTGATCGCGACCTTTGATAGTGAGGCCGGGTCGCGAGGTCAATTCTTGTTTTCTCGACTTTTCATCTGCGATAGCATGTCGCGAGATGCTTAATTATATCCTCGTGTGTGTTCTCCATTTTTAGATAAAAACCTGTGCTAAAATAACATAAAATACACACGGCATCATATCTTTCAAAGAAATTAAATACATATAAAAAAAGACAGCTCAAACAATCATTTATCAATTAGAAACGAGGCAAATATAACCCTATAAAACAGGTAAAAATGAGGCTTATCAACCTTCGGATGGCTGCCTATAGATGTATCTATCTTTTTCAAGGTAATCGTTTAGAAAAGCGGTTTTCACATCCATTTGCCAAACCTCAAGGTTTAAGTGGGCTGCTATGGCCAGAAGAATTCTGATGGACTTGAGCATTGCTACAGGTGAAAATGTCTCATCGAAATCGATGCCCTCAATCTGAGTGTACCCTTTCGCCACAAGCCTGGCTTTAAAAGCCGAAACTCTCCATCCGAATCTCTTTCTCTTGTATACCACTTACTACCTATGGCTTCCTTGCCATCCGGTAGTGGTGTCTTTCGTATACATCTATAGCTATTATGGACTCAATTTCTAAGTCCATAGCGGTGTGCCATGATCTTACATCGTCTTGTATCGCCTCACCGCATGTTCATGGGTCGATTATTGCTGCTCTTTTCCGGGACTAAACCAAGATTCACCCATGAACATAAATCGCCGGGTTGACGAACAACCCTCCCACTACGACGAGGCGCCATCGCACAATGGCAACGGTGGGTGCGAGAACTTGTGGTTCTCTATCTTGCACAACTTGCTGGATATGTGCCACTTATGCGGCGTATCTCCAATGGAACTCGACCCACTTCAATTTCTTGAAGTATCGGTGTCGATCCTCCCACTGTACACGATATCTCGCACCTTCGCCTAATCGGTGGTGGAATACGATCATCTTCTAATTCTTGAAGAATGATTTCAACTTTGGATTTATGGTTTTCATATAATCCTCTTCTAAAAATCGGGCATTAGTGCTAATAATGACCTTCCGATCCTAGGACTATAGAAATAACCACCTTCGCTCCTCTAGATAACCAATAAACAAAGATTGCATCGGATCTAGCCTCCAACTTGTCGGGCTTCTTGTTCAAGACATGTGCCGGATCGTCCGTATCCTTATGTGGTTTAAACCAGCTTACGCCCAAACCACAACTCGAATGTGGTCTTTTCGATCGACTTGATGGTACTAGATTGAGCAAGTATGTCATTGCTTTCTAAGCATACCCCGTAACGAAATAGCGATGTTGCATAACTCATCATTGATCTAACCATTTCTAAAACGGTCCTATTTCTTCGCCCGACGCACCATTTTGTTGTGGTGTGCCGATGTAGTGAGTGGGAGGTAATCCCACACCGCACCAAATAGTCCATAAACTCGTTATCGATGTATTCGCTACATCGAATCGCACCAAAAGAACTCGATACTTTTACCATCCTTCGCTCCACTTCGCCTTAAAATCTTTGAATTTCTCAAAGCATTCGGACTTACGGTGAAGCGGTATATGTATCCGCACCTTGAGTAATCGCCAATGAAAGTGACAAAATACTGCACCTCCACGATCTTGTGTGGACATAGTTCACACGGTCGATGGACTAGCTCCAACACTTCTTTGGCTCTATAACCCTTCGCTTTGAAGCGGTCTAGTCGACATCTTTCCTTCTATACACGATTCGTAGTCCGGGAACGAGCAACCGTGAGATCAACCAACGCCCATTCTTAGCCGCCTTTGGATCCTATTTAGATTGATGTGACCTAATCTAAGATGTCGAGAAATGTGGTGTCATCTTGCGAAGAAAACTTTCTTCTTAATGTTTGAAGTAGATGTAACATAATTAAAGATATTATGTTTGGCGTAAATAGTATAAAGCGAATTATATAAAGTGCCACCACGTATAACTTCGTTATTTCTTATGATAGAAACACCACTATCAAAAACAAATTGAATATCCGTGAATAAATAGTTTGGAACGGAAATAAGGTTCCACAAAACTCCGCACATATAAAACGCCTTCAATACTAAAATTGTTCTATCAAAACATAAAGCAACATCTCCGATCGCAACGGCCTCGACTTTCACTGCGTTGCCTATGGAGATCGTTATCTCGCCATTATGCGACTCCCTTGTCTGCAGGAACCCTGCAAGGTGTAACAAACATGATCGACCGCACCCGTGTCTACTACCCATGAATTAGTACAACAATTACCGAACATGTTTCAATTACTAAAGCAAATGGCATACCTTGAGCCTCGAGCATAGGGCACTGGCCTTCTAATGCCCGCCTTGCCGCACTCAAGCACTTGCCCTCTCCTTCGACTTTTCAAGCCTCGTGGCACCATGTTCCTGCTCCCACCGGGTTCCTTTGCCTCTACCACATTTGGTGCCCTTTTCTTCTTCCATTTTCAACGGAAAATTTAGGCCCTTAGATGTGCTAGCAAGGGCATGTGCTCATTTACCCATGACTCCTTCCGCGCCACGAGATCATTAAGCAACCGACTAAGTGTATACTCGATCTTGTTCATGATCGCTCATGCGAAAATTCTCAAAGACTTGGGCAGTGTTGAGGATGATATCGACCTCGTCACCGTCAATACCTCCTCCCAACCGATCAAGACTATCCATGAGATAGTCATGTGAGACATGTTCATGGACCGAACTTCCTTCTTCCATCTTACACGCCAAGATTTCTCTCATTGTGTGGAGCGGATCGTCCGATCCGACTGCCCAAACTTACCCTCGAGACTTGACCATATTTCAGTCGCGTTTACCATCGACTGATGCTACAGCTGCAAGCCTTTGGACATAGTAGTCATCATATAGCATTTGGACATATTGTTTGACTTATGCCAAAGTCTGCTTGACTCTCGCTGCTCATTAGTCGATGCGTTATTAAGGGCATCAGGTTTGGGAGTAGTGAGAACAAACATGTATTCTTCAGCGATAAGAACATATTCCATGTTTCGTTTCCACTCGATAAAATTTGGACCGGATAGAGGATTTTGTGCGAGCATATTGATAATCGGTGTAAGAGACATATCTGAAAAGTAATCTAAACACATAGCATACGATCGCACATAATTCGTAACAATAATATTGTAACCTTGATAAAACAATATTTATTGAAACCTCCAATCGCCCAAGGAATTCCACATGCAAGCCACGCGTGTGGACGCCATACACATGAACCCCCACTGCACTAAAATATACCTTTAGTCGCTTAATTTCAATCCATGTCAACTTATCCTTATGACAAATGAAATTAATGAATGGACCTTACTAGACCACATCACTATCACAAGAAGGGACTTCATGAAGTTGTACTTGAGGTGATGTCTAAGCAATGACCGCAATTTTAACGATGAAAATGAATTCTTAGAATTGACATATTCACTAGACCATACCGCTTACAATCCAAATTCTTTGTCTTCTCATTTTAAATCTATCTCTAGAGAACTTATGAAAATCGCATATGTAAGCCACGAGTGTGGACGCCATACATGAAACTCCCACTTCTCAATAGATTAAAATATTTTATTTAGAAATCTCATCTAACAAACTTATGACAAACAATGCAAGCAAGCCACGCGTGTGGACGCCACTCACAATGCGTATCACTTTGTTTAGAGATTAAAAGTGGAGGTCTTGACATTTTAATTTTAGAAATTAATATGTCCAGTTACTTGCTTAGTCTTTTATTTCAAAAGTTTTGTCCATGCAGATCACGTAATCCTAGCATGCTTTTCTATAGAACTCCTCATGTAAAACATGCTCGCAGAATTCTAAAATATGCTTTGAAAAACGTGATAAACCTAGCATGCTTACTATGCGCATCCAATCACGAAAACATATAATATGTCTATCTACGTAATTAAACATACATAGCATGATTTTGCATAATTTAAACATCCACGACATGCTTCAACGATAAAAATAAAATAAAATCGCTCATTGCGCTCCACTGTGGATCCTCACTTCTCGCCTAATTTATTACATAAATTTGCAAAGCATGATCTTCAAAATCTCAAACGCAGACCTCGCGTCGGCACGGACCGGATTCATCAAACCGGATTGGGCGAAAATCGGAAAATGGGCCGGAATAGTGGATCGGGCGAATCAAACGCAAACCCAAAATTCGGTCCGGGCTGAAAATCTGGTTTAGTCCGGTCGGCCCAAGATGGGCTGGGCCGCGCTGCTAGGGTACAGTGACCACAGCAGCACGCCCAGCACCATCAGCCATCCGTCGCCCCTTTCTCCCATGTCGCCCTAACTGTCGAGAGCGCCGCCTGCCGAGCCTCGCCCGGACACGCAGCACCAACACTCACTGCTGCCGACTCGAGCTGTCGAGAGCTGGCCGAGCATCAATGCCCAGCTTCACCGAGAAACGTCACTGAGTCATCTCGTATAGGTCCCGAATTTGCCGAGAAAACCACGCACGACTCGCGCACCATCACCCGGATAGCTACCGGAGGCATTGTTGGCGCCGCCGAGAGATGCTACTGGGCCGCCGAGCTCGACCCACCGAGGCGTGCCGAGCCACGTCGCCTGATGCCACCCGAGGCCTACCGAGCATGACCCGCTGAGGCGTGCCGAGCCGCGTCGCCCGATGCCGACCGAGGCCTATTGAGGTGACACAGCCGAGAGCTATCGAGCGCCGCCGCACGCCCACCGAGGCGTCTTGAGCCGCGTCCGACCGACCGCCGATGCCGCCCAGTGCTTCGGGTGTGACACCAGCCATCCGTCGCCGAGGCCCCGCTCGCCCGTGATCGCCGAAGCCGCCCGAGGCTGACGAGCCCTATCCACCGAGTGCTGCCGTGAAAAACACGCATGGCTACCGAGCGGCGTGTCTATGAGCGCCGAGCACGCCGGTGATGCCGTTGCTGCTCGCCCTCGCGTCGTCTGCGGCAATTGCCGACCAACCTCCGTCTATCTCGTTCTTCGTGCTTTTCATCTGCTTTTCTTTTTCTGATTAGATTTACAAGAAAAATTCTAATCTAACCACGGATTTTCTGGTGAAAAACAAAATCCGACAAAAATAAAACGAGCCACGATGAACGCGGATCCACAATTAATTAATTGCGCACGAATAATCAAACGTGAATTAATCCAACGAGCCAAGATTCGATCCTGTGCTCGATACCAATGTGGGAATTGATTTTAATCCTCTCCCGAGGATCTATCTTGGATGTTTAATTCACCATACATTGATTATATGCCTAGCATGCACCTATATAATTAATTATAACACGTACATTGATTATATACCTAGCATGCACCTATATAATTAATTGTAGGGAAATCTTGGATGTTTAATTCACCATACATTGATTAACCTTCTCCCGAGGACAATCTATGGAGAGTGCTATAGAAATTCGCCTTCTTCCTCCCTTTGAAGTTTTCGAAACTCTATCTATTTGGAATAGTAATTTTCGAAAATTCTTCTCTTAGATTAGGGTTTGATTTTCTCTCACCTTATATTTATAATGTAACCCTAAATCCTATCAAGATAGAATTTCTGCATATCCAATAAATATAATAATATCACTTAAGATAGAGAGGATCAAAACAGAGTCCCAGTGGGACTCTATAAGGAGGGGGACGATTTTCACTAAGCTCCATGCCTGGATGGGCCAGCCCAGGGATCAAATGCAAGAAATAAAGATGGGCCTCAAATAAATTAATTATCTTATGTTCAGCCCAGAACATAAATTAATTCATAAACATTTATTCATGCCACTAGAGAATAAATGTTGACTTACCCCTTTATTTTCGAAGTTGAGTCGGGCTTGCACTTAGACTTCACGAATCCCCGTATTTAAGATATCGTACGTCCATTAATTATTTACAGCATTCTGACTGCTTAAAATAATTAATATCTTTAATTCCTTAAGTAGTACCACTCAACCTTATTATTGTACTTGAGATAACTCAACCTGCAGGGTTTAGTACAATAAACCTTTGAGCTTCTTAAGGGACGCCATCATCCTAAACGGATACGGTGACTCGATACGTAACTAGCATGACATACAAGATCGACACCACCCAAGATGCAGAGAATCTTGGTTATCTCATGTAACCTCACCCATAACAAGTCAAAGTGATGGTCAGCAACTCATACTCACCTAATACCTTATCGAGGTTTAGATCAACGTAAAGTCACCGAGATCTAGGTTCTTCACGACGGTCAGATAGAAGAACTCATCTCACTGTGATCCATCAATACGTCAGAGACGTACCAGCATAGACAAGCAACCAAGTCAAGTCACTTCTTATCTATACCGCAACCTATACCGACAACTCGTCCTCAAGTTGTGTCAGCTGTGATTCTTTTTATATCTCATTAAGCTTGACCAATCATACAGACTTTTGTGATCTACAACACACTGTATGATCTAACTTATATATGAGATAAGGGGATATACATATGCAATCAAGTAAACAATTCAGATAGGAGATTGTAATAGTGGTAACAGGAAACATTATATACAAGTTCAACCAAAACTGCTTCCAGTATACAAATCCAACAATGAGATGAGTGGATGAGATTGAGTACTGCATACTATCTCAGGTTCGGGTGCTATTTGATCCCCTACATATGTATGAGTTGGTTAGAGAGAGAACTACATCTTAGATAAGAACTAATAATCAATGTTAGATTGATTAAGATCGGACTACTCATAATTATTTAAAGATAAAAATAGTCAAATTCCTAAATTTTTGCTATTTGGATCTTTCACATTCTATTATTTGTTATTCGTGTAATTCATGTTGTTGTTCCTGTAATCGTAATTCTTGTGCATGCTATCTCATTCCAATTAATTGTTATGTTCATGTAATTCCTGTTGTTGTGCATGTAATCGTAGTAATTGTGCATATATGAACTGTTATAGTAAATAAATAAATAAATAAAATCTCTTGATTTTGGGGCTAAATAGTTACCATTAAAATCCGAGGATAATAAACGATATATAATTAATCTTGACCGTTGGATTATAAAAATTGATGAACCACATTAGTTCTTAGTTCTCAAGAAAGTTAGAGTTCTCATTTGATCAACTCTCTCTCTCTCTCACTCTCTCTCTCTCTCTCTCTCTCTCTCTATATATATATATATATATATAGCATATACAATTATTTGGGCCCTTGAAATAATGGACCCGTAGTCGCCTAAGGTGACCTACCCTCAGGGGCGACCTTGAATACAAACAACGTAATGCATGAGTCTATTACAAATAGAGAAAGGAATATGGATATAATACCCTCACAGATTCGAGTCAATTGGTTAAGAACTAGTAAATTTGGGACAATGAATATGACTATAATGATTTTAAAATTTAAAGATATTTATTAGAATGTGTTAGTTTATAACATAGCGAAAATCAATGGATTGAAAAAGTTGGGAATACATGAGGAGAAGTTGAAGAGAGACTAAGAAGGTGTTTGGCTTAGTTTATATATTATTTAGACGTTTATAAGCTCTTGAAAAATATTTGATAAATTTAGTTTATTAATTATTAGAAGTTTATAAGCTCTTAAAAAGTTTATTAGCTTATAATTTATTTAGAAGTTTATAAGTTGAAGAGTTATTGTTCTCAAATCTAGTTTGAGATACTAAGAGAATGTTTGGCTAAGCTTATAAGCTCTTTAAAATAGCTTAGCTTATAAGTTATTTAAAAACTTAGTAAAAAAATTTATAAAAATATTTGCTGAAATTATATTTTAATTTAGTGATGAAGTTATTGTTTATATATCTAGTTTGAGACCAGATTGTACTAAATATTAATATTTTTATTTTTTTAAATAGAATTACGAAGAGAGAAAAGTAGATGATGTATAGAATCATCCAATTATAGTTTACAAAATGTCAAGATATACTTAGAGTTGTAAATGAGTCAAACTATTCGTGAGCTATTCGGCTCGGCAAAATAAAAATTCTCTCGAGTTTTTTTAGTGAAGCTCGTTTGTTAAACAAACTAAGCTTGAATATGATAGTATTCGACTCGTTTACTCGTGAAGAAGTTTGTTAATTGATTTAGATTGAAAATATAAAATTATAACTAAAATACAATTATTTTCTTTCTATAATTAATAATTATTGTATTAAATCTCTAACTACTTTTATTTGTTGTAAGAAATTAATAAATATATTGTGTTACTTGTGGAATAATTGATTTTTAAAATAAAATAATTAATATATGTTTAAACATATATCTAAATTCAAAAAGTTTGTTTGAGTTCGATTAAACTCGTGAGCTCGAAATATTCGATAAATAAAGCTCGAGAATACTAAATAAACCAAGTTTGAGCACAATGGTATTAGACTCGGCTCGATTATATCCCTAGATAAAATCATAAAGTTATACAAAAATTATAATTCAAGGACCAACGGGAGCTCAACACACGATCACAAGGTTAAAAGCTTTGCGATCTACAAACTGAGTTAGACGGGCTTTTGGGAAATGATGATACATAAGAGTAATTATACGCATGGATAACTGAAACAAAAATAACGTAGTTGTCGGGGACCAAACCCTGGTCACCCACGTGACAGGTTGAAATACTTACCACTATACTACAACAAGCACTATGGTGGGATCTTCACAGACAGAAAAAGATTGGAGTTCGTTTGATAATGATCGAGTTACAATGCTTCTTCGACGCGAACTGAGAAATCCCTTAGATATGATGCAAAACAAATCTTGTTCTATCTTTGATCAGAGATTTCTCTATGAAAAATACGAATCGAGAGTTTGAAGAAGGTGAGAGGGAAGGAGCCCTTAACCTGTAACAGATAAAGGATGATTTATTCACTCACATAGTTTGGGCTCCTAGAATATGGCGTCCATGGGGCTTTCTATTTGATTGTAGCGAAAGACCCAATGAATTGAGATTTCCTTATTGGTCCAGATAATTTCCGGGCAAGCGGATCATTTATGATGAAGAGGATGAGCTTCAAGAGAATGGTTCGGAGTTCTTGCAAAGTGAAACCATGCAAGACCAGACACGAGATAGATCTTCCAAAGAACAATGTCTTTTTCGAATAAGTCAATTCATTTGGAACCCTACGGATCCACTCTTTTTCCTACTCAAAGATCAGTCCCCTGGCTCTATGTTTTCACATCGAGAATTTTTTGCAGATGAGGAGATGTCAAATGGTATCCAAAAACTGCTTAGCAACAGTCGGACAAGTGGACAATGTTGGGGAGAACCAGAAAAGTTTGGGTAGAGCCGGATCCAAGCGTTGACTAGGTTAGCGTCCTGTAGTAAGATGGGTAGTTATGAACCCTGCAGACCATCCCCATGGGGTGGTGAAGGGCGAGCCCCAATTGGTAGAAAAAAATCACGAGTCCCTAGACTATTTAATGTACTTTATCCACTGGCTGACGGGCGAGCATTTTACCAGAGGTTTCTAATCTATCCTTGTGTGATTTCTATTGAAGCATATACTCTGGGGTGGTTGTAGGTCGGTATATCAATACCGATTCGATCCGAGCTCTCTTATAGAATTGCTTATTCAATGAGCATTCTCAATATTATGTCTTGAAGAAGACTCGAACTTTCACACTCTTTAGCACGAGATTTTGAGTCTCGCAGCCATCTTACATTTTTTTTATTATACAAGATTTACCGATTTGAAAATGTACAGTTTTGGAATTTGTATAGTTTTGTTAACATTTTGTCTACATACCATAACAACTTTTACGCTTATGAGGATGTCCAAATTATTTTAATATATGTCATTCATCAATTTGGTGCAATAAAATATAAAATGTACGAAGTTGTGACAGAGGATTGATTCATTTGAAATGATTTATGTCAAACATCATAAATCACCTGTTCTTTCTAAATCCGAATACATTTTCCAAAACACAACTTATCAATTTCATAAACAAACACATACAAATAGAATACGGGTTTGAAATAAAAGATCTCACGCAAATCCGAAAGCTCTCGCGAAGTCACCGATCCATCCGCAGCAAGTTTCTCACAAGATTCTCCGGCGTGGCGCGAGGCACCACCTCAGAGAGAAATCGTTGAAGGTTCGTGTTAAGCAACACCTTCACAATCTCGACGCCGATAGCTAGAAGAACCGTGACATAAACATCAATAATCACGAACTTGACAAGCCACCCTCTCACAGAAACAAACACCAAGAAATATGCCGACATGAAAGTCGAGATGGAGCCAACCAGAGATATCAACAGACCAATTAGTCCGATTTTCATCTGCGCTGGCAACGTGTGCAGGAACTGGTTTTCCTCGAAGCTCGATGTCATGATCGACCAGAATACTATGATAGACAGCGTCGAGCCAAATAGAGCCAATGCTTCAAATATAACGAAACATGTGAACCAGCTGTTGTGCAGCAGTACTGGGAACCCTTCCTTGTTGCTTCCTCCCGGTACAGTGAAGGCGGCAGTGAACACGACGGTGAGCATGATAGTCGCGATCAACATGCAAGAATCCGCAGTGTTCCTCATCCATGTTTCACTCTTTTCGAGCAGGCTCTTGTGCTCCTTCGTGAACAATTCTCTTGGCGTCTGCCCATCTTTGTTTCTCAGCTCTAGATACGGTGGTGCTAAAATCGCCTCCACTTCCTGTAGCATATTGAGATTAAAGAACTGATTCTTTGACATATATGATTGTTATAATGGATTTCAATTAAAACTTATGATTCATTAATTCATCTAATTTAGAAATGATTTTCTCCTTTTTCTTAGTGAAGATAAATCACATTGTATCCTCACTCTCTCTCTCTCCAATTTTCATGTTTCAATCATATAAGAGGCTAATCTTCAACTTTTTCACAAGAATTCAAATGACAAAGAGTTAATTGTAAATTAATGCACTAACTTCCACCTATTTTGCAATTTGAACATGACTTTTGAAACACTGCTATAATGTCACCATCTTTCAATTTGATGCAAAATTAACACTCCCAGTAATTTCCGTCACTTGAGAGTTGATTTGTGAAGCATAATACTAACTGTGTTGAAAATATCGAGGCCGTGCAGCCACATTTTGACGACGATGCCGACTCTGGTGAGGCATGACAAGAAAATTTTGAAATGTCAATTTTGCAAAAAAAAAGTGACATTGTTACAAATTTTTAAAAGATCGAATTAAAATTCCAAAATTAGTGAAACTTCATGAATTGACTGACAATTAACTCAATAATAAACTCTAATGACCACTTACAACTAATTACCTTAAACCATGCTAACTCTTTCTGCATTTGAAGAGCGGGTATTGATACAATACTCAGCCGATTAGGAGGTGCTAATTTTGCAGCAAGATGCAAAATGTTGTCACCATTTTGATCTTGTGAGGTTGCAACGAAATGTTTTGCAGCGCCTGTCGAGTGTATGAGTCTAAAGACATATTCTCTTCGATATACTACAGCAACATGAAATATGGTATATCCGCGGCTATCAGTATCCCACATAAGATTAGGGTAGCTCTGAGTGAGCATAGTTATAAGCTCGAGATTTCCAACCCTAGCTGCATCATGAAGAATCGGAGGATTTCTCATTAGCTCACGAACCCGAGCCCGATCCAATCTCTGAATCTCGGTCAATAGCTTCTCAACTAACAAGCGAAGATCCGGTTGCATCACTCCATCAATTAGGCGCCCTGACAAGAATTTCTTTCATGATTAATCAAATAACGTGAAACTATATATTACACAGCATCATATATGTGCACATGGTGTTCATGTCTCTATGAAGATAAATATCAGATGAAACATCAAAATATAATAGGGAAATCGAACCGCAAGTATTAGAGATTGGCGCGCTTACGTGGTACACCTTTCATGGCAGCCTTTTTCACACGGCGGGTATCTAATATACCTCTATTCGTGCGATAGTGTGAAATATCCTGCCGCGCCAACAAATGCAAAGCTGTGCCATCTTCATTCGTCATTGTAGCGAGAGAAACATTTTTTTCCAATAATTCTAAAGCCACATCTGCACAAATTAAAGGATGACATCAATTTTTAATTTTTGCAAAGTTGGGATTTTGAATTTTTTTTTCCCCCAATTTTATACACCAACAAATTCTTCCATTGAGGGAGCTTAATTTGTTTATGAGATATGTAGTGAAATGTTTCAACTAATTTTTCAAACTTTCTCCGTCAAAAAAAACAAATAAATATCCTATCCTTCAATTAGGAGTTGCGAAAGAAAGAGACTATCATACCATACATTCTTGTCCGTATAACGAGCAAGAAAACATCAAACCATTCTGTATTTGAAAAATCTTCAAGTTTAATAGATTTGAGAAAATAAGAAACCATGTCCTCATTTCCACAGAAAGCTGCCTTATGCAGGGGCGTCGCATTATTCTTGTCGCGCGCAGTCAACAAATTTGGATTCTTCTTCACCATTATATCAGCAATTCCAACGTCCCCTGATATAGCGGCGTAGCAACACGGTGTGCATCCGCGCCCGTCTAGCAGTGCTAAGTCGGACGAACTCACTCGTTCCACCAACTCTCCTACAATTTCCTCATTCCCCATTGCAGCAGCAACATGAAGAGCTCTATCACCCCTTTCACTTATCTCACCAAAACTTAGAGACGGGTCACGTTCTAGAAGCTTCTCAGCAGCAAGCCAGTCGCCTTCTAGGACAGCCTCATACATAGAATCGCCATCTGAACGATTTCCTGTTTACAATTCCTTTTTTTTTTTTAATAAAGTTTAGCATAATTGATCAAATATAGAATCCAATGTAGAAATATGTTATTACCTGTACTTGGTGCAGCAATTTGAAGTGATCCTGATGGAGTTGAATGAAGAACGTTTTCCATTTTTGGTTGGAAACTTCTCTATGTAAATATGTAGTTCATATGAAGTGTTTATTTCCTTTTTCTTTAGTATGGTCAATGTCTTTATCTGTTTTGAGGTCCTCTTTATTTTTAAGAGTATACTTGAATTAGAAGTTTGGAAGCTAGCTTTAAACTTCCTTATTTTTTAGGTGAGAATGAAGCTTTAAACTTTAGAGTTTTTTATCTGTTAATAGTCTATTTTCGAATAATGTGATGATTCAATAATATATAAAAAGTATAATGATAAAGTTTTAACCTATTAAAGGAGCATATATAGGCATGTAACCGCACATTCTAGCTAGAAAAAAAAAACAAGTGAAGAAGATTAATTGGTTTATAACCTTATAAAAGAAAATATAATTATTAATTTAAATTCTAAAACTTCCACTTATAATTCCTCAATTATGTAAATTCGCATAATATATTATTTTCGTATTTTTCCATACTTCTACAGGTTATCTTTTTTGATTAATAGTAATTATTATATTAAAATGAATATAATATATATCCCATTAAATTTAATATAAGATCTTTTATTTAAATTCTTAATTTGAATATTTTAATAATATAATGACTATTATTTTATCAGATTGCTACTTCTTCAAGCAATCTCTCGACTCTTACAAAAAATTAATTTGAAGTTTTATAAATGATTTTTATATTAAATAAAGAGAGTCGGTTTCATAGAGCTACTATAGCAAGGGCAGCATCTACATAGTACTCTCTCCGTCTAATAAGTGTATCACTTATGGACGGCACATATTTTGTGAGTGTTGTTTGAGTGGAGAAAGGGTCCCACTATGTGTTAAGTTGTGAGTGATATGAATGATTTTTGGTAAATAATGATTGAAATTATGAAATTGAATAATAAGGAGTAGTGTTTTAAAAATGAAAATGATTTATACACTTTTAGTAGACATCGAATAAATTAATGGTGATACATTTATCATTGGCAGAGAAAATATTTGTTATCTCAAATTTCAAAATAAAACTTACCATTTCCTTACAAAACATTCAAACACAATATTACAACTTAAAAGACCATTCTTAAATTACATGATTAAAAATCTCTAACACCCACACCATTAACAAAGTATAAAATAATTCCACATATATCTGAGATAAGGCAGCACATCATTGCTTAGGCTTCTTGTTTCCACTCATATTGCGCCTACGCCATACAGGCCTAGAAAGCTTCTGGGCCAGATATGCTGGAAGTATCACATTAAGCCATATCTTATCAAACTGATACAGAACTGCATAAACAAGCACAACATAAACGGATAGAGTAACAACTTTGACAAGCAACGCCCTGACTCCGACAAATACCAAAAAGTAGGCTGACATGAAAGCTGAGATGGAGGCGACAAGAGAAATGGCGAGAATGACAAAACCGAGTTTCAATAGATTTGGTAATATCTGCATGAATTGGTCTTCTTCGAAGCTGGATGTCATGACGGACCAGGACACAGTGATCGACATTGTCGAGCTGAACATAGCGATGGCTTCCATAATAATGAAATTTGTGAACCACTTCCTCTTTATATGCACGGGAAGCCCGGAGTCTTCGTTTCCTCCAGGAACTTGAAATGCAGCTGCGAAGACTAATGTAAGCAAAATGGTGGCGATCAGCATGCAAGAATGTGCTGCATTCCTCATCCATGTCTCGCCTTTTTCCTGCAACCTCTTGTGCTCCTTTGAGAACACTTCTTGCGGCGTGTACCCCTCCTTGTTTTTCATCTCCAGACATGGCGGTGGTACAATCGCCTCGACTTCCTATAGTGTTCCAATTACAAGCAAAACTGGGGTTCAGATCCTCTATCCCAATATTTTGGAGTTTCACTATTAAATTATAATTTTAGTAATACTATTTTATAATACATTACAATACTCCTTCCGTTCCCCTATTTTCTTCTTAATTTTTTTCTTTTTAACAAAATATTTTCTACTTATTACCACCAACAACACATTTTACCACTCATGACCCACCACCATCTCTCTTTATTACCCCCAACAACACTACTTATTTATATTTTTTTACACCCATGATCCACTATTGATTAATTTAACACTACACTAATACGGGACCCTGCTTCACTCACAATACGTTCTACAACTTTTAATATTAAAACTCGTGCTACATATTCACAGTAAAGAAGATTAAGGTATGGGAGAGTATAATATAATAAATAAAAAGATAAACTTAAAGTTTTTATATTATAATTATATATGGAATAACCATTTAATCCTAATGATCAATTATTAACTAACAATTGAAATAAATGCTATAAATCCTAATGGGTAAAACCAACCCTTATCAAATGATAAAATTATCATGGATGAAAAAAATGAAAAGATAAAAATAAACCTAAAAAAACACAAAAAGGTACGGTATAGAACCTTATGCGATAACACTTTGTAAATTCAATATTAAAATGATACTCATCTCTATCAACTTCATTTTTTAGATAGGGTGCTAAGTATAGGAGTTAAATTCAAAACTAAATTCTCACCATAAACCATACTAGCTCCCTTTGCATTTCGATAGTGGATTCCGTGACGATCTTCCTTGCATTTGGATGAGGTAACTTGGCAGCTAAATGCAAAATGTTGTCACCATTTTGATCTTGTGAGGTTGTAATGAAATGTTTTACAGCTCCCATGTCATGAATGAGTCCGAAGATGATTTCTTGTCGATAAATTACAGCAATGTGGAATATAGTATATCCGTTGTTGTCGGTGTCCCATATAAGATGGGGGTAAATGGTCGTAAGCATGAATATAAGCTCCACATTCCCTACTTTAGCTGCATCGTGAAGAATTGGAGGATTCTTGATCAGCTCAAGCACGCTAGGCCGATCTAATTTTTGAATCTCGCGCCACAGCTTCTCCGCCAATAAGCAAAGATCTTGTTGCATTTCTCCAAACATCCGTTTCCCTATCATTTTCCATCAAAAATTCATGCTTCTGAGGTTAATTAAATTATATATCAAATACTAATTAAAAGCTTCTTCGTTTCAAGATTAAAAAAAATATCTTAAATACAAATATAAATAATTTAGTGAAGGATTTTCTTTTTAGTTTTTGTTTAACAGGTACAGTAAAACACACTATAGTAATTGAAAAGAAGTTCTATAAATTATTAGTAACATGCTTGCACGTAATTTTGTTTACTGTGTATCAATTTGATATACACGAAAATATTTAGGTTTCAACTTTTCAACAAACGGTTAATATTTCTAGCTATGATAATGGGAAAAGAAGAAAACTACTTTCCGTAAAAGAAAGAAAAAGCAAAATAAAGGAAAAGCACCACCATGATTTCCCCATCATTCTTAAGGTAGAGAGAGAGAGAGAGAGAGAACTTTTTCTTTAGAGCTGTATTTCTAAAGAAAATGTAACTAGTTTCTATTCTCTATAATTCATAAAAGTTAAATACTTTTATTGATGCAAGTACCATCAATCAAGCAACCTATATAAAATTCAAATAATTAAATTTAACAAACTTCGAGAAATATTTCATGACCCTTACCGATTAATTCAGTATGTATGACAAGCAAATCCAGAAATATGGCTTTCAAACGAGAGCGCTTCACATCTGATATTTCTTGTCTAGCTAAGTGATGCAAAGCAGATCCTTGTTCGTTTCTCATCGTAGCAAGAGATCCATCTTTTTCCAATAATTCCAAAGCCACCTCTGAAAAAATAAAACATATAACTTGAACAAATAACTGAATTGATCAACGAAATGTTCTATCATAGTATAAGGCAGAGAAACTAATCATACCATACATTTTGCAGCGTATAACATTGAGCAAAAGATCAAACCATTCTTCTCTCGACAAATCCTCAACTTTACTGCAGTTCAGAAGAAAAGAAACCATCTCTGCATTTCCATGCAATGTTGCCTTTTGCAGAGGTGTTGCACCATTTTTGTCACGTGCAGTGCTCAGACTTGGATTGCTTTTCAAGATAATATCAGCAATTCCTACTGTTCCTGATATAGCCGCATAGCAACATGCCATGTAGCCATGTCCGTCTAGCAATGCTAAGTCGTCTGGACTCATTTTTTCGACTAGTTTCTGCACGAATTCCTCGTGCTTTCTTGCAACCGCTACATGTAGAGCTCTGTCCCCCTCTTCCGTTATGTGATCACGAGCTAAATCCGGATGTCCTGCAAGAACTACTTCGGCAGCTACCCAATCTCCGTCTAATGCAGCTTTGTACATAGATTCTGTTTTTTATATATATATCCCATTTTGTAAGATTAATCTAGTTTAGGCACGTATTTGCACCTTATTCCTATTTATGAAAATATAAATTGAAGAAAAAATTGCTGACCTTTCCAAGTTTGAGTTCCATTATCTTGATAACAAACTTGATCGGCTATTGCAGTTGATCTAATGGAGGCTGGATGATCGCTGCCGTCACTCTTGATCTCGTCTTTTCCTTCAATTTTCTGCCATTTTGGGCCGTAGATTTGTCTGCCGCTCCTGGTTCTTACTAATCTCTTCATCCTGGCTGTCGAAACTTGTGATATATCAGTGTTTCTATTTTTACTTTCTTAACGTAGTCTCGTTTGGTTGGAGAATTTTTTGTTGTATTTCAGTGTTGCATGCCGTGGTTCTTTTTCATCAATTGTATATTATAAATGTGTCGTCCAACTTTTTCTTTTTCGTTTTGTTTCTCTAAATTTGATAAATTTATGAGCAAGAAACCCATGATTTTTTTTTTTGTAGATTATATCTATAACTTTTAACTTTTTGAAAATTTCTGGTCTACAAATAAGCTTTTATTAACTTGTACAAGAAGTTTCAAAGGTAACTTTTTAATTTAAAAAAAATCCTTTAATTAATATTTTTCTACCCTTAGCCACAACGTCCTTTTCCCGACCACGATTCATATTATTAAATCCGTAGATTGGCATATATGCGTAGTATTTATAGTTGGATAAATAGGTTTGCACTCTTGTTATTTATTCATTTAGTCAATAATATTTATATTTGGAGAATCCTAGGAGTCTTGACCTTGAGTGATGATAAGGATCCAATCTTGAAATCCTAACCTCCACCTTACACCATTGATAAACCTTATGTCTACCTAATTTATAAGGCCATTTCTGTTCCTTTTATAGTTGATAAGTGATCATTTGAGCTGTCATTTGATATGTTTATGTTTACCTTGAAAGATATTATATCGTGTGTATTTTGTGTCGTTTTTGCACAGGTTTAGATGTCAAAAAGGTAGATCACGATAAAGAATGATTTCTTGAACTGTAAAGAGCTCGCGACTTTAGCGCGTGAAGAGGACTAGCGAGCATAGCTCGCGAGGAAATACAAAGCACACAAGTTATGTCTCACGACTTTGGTTCGCGAGGTTGTCTTACTATCAAATCTCGCGAGGAGAGACGAGAGCCTTAGACAAAGTGATGCTTCGCGACCCTTCCTCGCAACATTGAGTCGCGAGTGAAGGTTGCGAGGGAGGACAGACGCGTGCCAGAAGGGATAGCTCGCGACTTTCACTCGCAACCCTTTCTCACGAGCTAGTCTCGCAAGCCAACACGGCCTAGGGTTCCATATAGCCTCGCAACGAGACAAAATGAAATTTGATCGCTAATATTCCTACCAAATAAATGATAGTAAAATAGCAAGTATATTATATCGTATCCACAGGGACTGTGACTCGAGAACACAGCAATTAATCAACACAGAATCTTGATTATTATTCAGGCAATAATTTCAAGAGAGAGATAATAATAAATCTAGACTCAAAAATAAATAAGGAATAAAATCAAATATGAAAGACTGATCCTAAGGATGTACTTGACCTAACTAGATTCACGCAATTAACCTATTAATATGTTTACCAATTTAATCCGCATTCATATAAAGGATCACTAATGTAACTATAGTTTCCGTCAGGACAACCTATAGTAGTAGGTTAGCCTAAACTCTATCTCCATCGGGTCTCAAGAGAAGTAAGCTAATTACCAAAAGCACACAAAGAATAGCCTCCTACAGTTCACCTATCTCTACCAGGTCTCAAGGTAAAAACTGTATTATATATTCAAGAAATCGATTATGCAATTAATTCCGCCAAGACATCAATCACATAACTAGCATGCATTAATATTGATCAGATACCAACACATGAGAATTAAAGCCAATAATTATAAATCATGAATCAGACGGTAAAACAGTATCAACAGATAAATTATACGAATCTAGTCAGACATACAAACCCCAAGATCAATACGGAATTTAGCTACTCATAATTAAATTATCAAAGCAATAAATAATTAAAGATAACATAAACTGAAATAAATAGATAAAACCGTAAGATTCCACGATGAACAATGTAGTACTTGAATTCGAAAGTAAATCTGAACTCCAACACTAGACTATGAATACTGAATGAAATAGAAACTGAAATAATAAACTGGAAGACGTGCAAAAGAAATAACTAGGGAAAAGTGTTCTGTATTGAAAAGCTGATTCTATGTCTCTCGTGGAATGTGCAAGTCTGCCTCCGTCTTTCGTCTCGTCGAATGTATACGCAACCCTAGATTTTTGCTTTGATCGCGAGCTTCAACCGTGATATATACCTGCGAGTTACTGTCGCAAGGCTCTTCCGCGTTACATCGCGAGTTTCTATCGCGAGTCTTGGTCGCGACATAAAGTCGCAAACGCTCTCTACAGCGTGCATTCCTACTTCATCGCGAGTTTTGATCGTGACCTTTGGTCGCGAGTGAGGGTCGCGAGGTCATTCTTTGCTTGCTCGCATGTTCCAACCGCGAGAGCTTGTCGCGAGCTTCAGCCGCGATGCTTAAATGTGCATTCTTGTGTGTTCTACCTTTAATTTTTAATCAAAACCTGTACTAAAATAACATAAAATACACACGGCATCATATCTTTCAAGATAATTAAAAATATATCAAAAGGCAGCTCAAACGATCATTTAACAATTATAAACGAGATAAATATAGCTTTATAAAACAGGTAAAAATGAGGCTTATCAACTCCCCCAAACTTAATCTTTTGTTTGTCCTCAAACAAATCAGAACAAGAGAGAGACGACTAAAGACAGGGAAAGAGTCGAACGATAAAAGCAATATGCCTCAGAAAAATGAGCAATAAACGATTCAATCAAATGAATCAAATCACAACATCTTTCATTAAACTCCACAAATCATAATAATCATAAGTACAAGCCTTTTTAAACTTGAATCCTCACCACATGGATGTATATATAAGAAATCTCAAACACTCAAGTGTATCAAGGAGGATGTGTATACTCTCAAAGTTTAAAAACACATGGAATCTACCATAAACTTGCAAATCGTCTAATTCTCCATTGCTCAAATATGTGCTTAAGAACTAAGATCAAAAAGGTCTTATACAAGGTTATAATGTAGGCTTTTTGGTAATGTATGATATATTTAGGCTAAGTGACTCATAATTCCATAATGAAAACACCATAAGAATCACACACACAATTCCCAAACTTTCAAATTCATTTCAATTCTCCAAACCAAAAGTCATTTTCTTTGAGAATTTCATAATTTTCATCTAAGTGATATACTCTTCTCAATCTCTAGTTACTTACCCATTTATGTTCTTTCTGAAAACTTGTGCCAACTTTTTTTTTTTGAACTTATATGGGTACAACTATTTTTTTTATTATCACTTTCTCATCACTTATTTCTTTTCTTTCTTTCTTTTTTTCCCTTCTCAACCCTCAACTCAAGCAACTAAAAATCACACCCACAACATAACCCAATCCACGACTATATGAAAGAATAAGGTAGGACTCAAACGGGCGCATCAAAGGATAATAACATAACAGGTTAGTGTTTGGATAGTGTATAGGCTAATAAAAGATTGCCTAATATCATTTCAAAATTCTTAAGCACATCAATGCAACCTCGAAGAAGATCCAGAGCAAGTTCTAGAGAAACACATGCTATTTCAAACTATTCACATAGAAAGAAACAAGACTGAAAAGATATGACAGTCAAAAGCTCAAGTCTCACAGGTTTCATAAGTGTGATCAAGTTCTCAAAGGCTTAATACTCACAATAATCATGACATGCTTCGTCTCACAAAATCAGTTGCAATCAATTTTCTAATAAAAACAATTCTCATCATCGGCTGCTCGTCATTCAACTCAACTCAAAACAGATACAAAACCCAAACAGGAAAAACAAAACAAAAACAAACAAACAAAAAGAAAACAGACCAAAAAACGAAAACAAAACAAAACAAAGAAAAACATTGGGTTATCTCCCAACAAGTGCTAAATTTAAATGTCTTTAGCTAGACCAATACTAACCTCGATCAATCTGGCGTTTTGGCAGCAGACTTCTTCCCAAATCTATATTTGCCTATATACTTTGCATTCACTTTAGACCACCACTGAGTGTGGAAGTGGCCTCCCCCAAACTTGAACAATTCACTCGGAGTTCCATGCCGAGTCCATCTTTTCTTTGTAGCAGTCTTGTCAACTGGTCGGTTGACATCCAAGCTCGAGATTTGGCTAGCTGTGGCAGTGGTGATTGAATAGCACTCTTCATGCTCTGAACTATCGTGTCGCGGGATGGCGTCATAGATTGAAATTTTTAGCTCCTCATAGTTGACACGAAAAGTAAGATCACCTTCCTGCACGTCAATTAAAGCACGACCAATTGCTAGAAAAGGCCGACCTAAGATTAGTGGTTGATTTTTAAATTCGGGAATGTCTAAAATAACAAAATCAGCTGGAAAGACAAAATCACGAATTCTTACCAACACATCCTCAACTACGCCTTTAGGATATGAAACTGACCTGTCAGCCATCATTAATGAAATTGAAGTTGGCTTCATTTTATCCAGCTCCAAGCGGTTGAATACAGATAAAGGCATCAGGTTTATGCTCGCTCCCAAATCACACAACACGTTGGGGAATGTATGCTCAGCAATCTCGCACTCCAACGTGAAGCTCCCCGGACCATTCTGTTTCAATGGCAACTTTCTCTGTAAAATAGCACTACATTCTTCAGAAAGGTTAATTTTTTCAAATTTCCCTAACTTCTTCTTGCTTGCCACTGCATCTTTGAAAAATTTGATGTATCCGGGCATGTTTCTGAGCGCATCAAAGAGAGTTATTGTGATGTTGACTTTCTGAAACATCTCTTTGAATCGGGCGAACTCCTCATCATATTTCATCTTCCCGAGGCGCTGAGGAAATGGAGCATTGACTACGGGAGGCGTTGGACGACTCGCGGCCTTCTCTCGTGAGGTTGAGTCGCGAGACTCCCTCGCGAGATCTCCTCTGTGTGTCTTCGCGAGATACCCTCACGATCCTTCATCGCGAGGCAAAGTCGCGATGTCTTCTCCATCATTCTTCGCGAGTTTACCTCGCGACCCTTCCTCGCGAGGTAAGGTCGCGAGGTTACGTTCTGCCTCGTCATGCTTCGCGGGATTCCCTCGCGACCTTTCATCGTGAGGTAAGGTCGCGAGGCCTGCTTCAGTGGCCATGCCGCTTTTTCTCGCGAGACAACTTCGCGACGGGATGTCGCGAGAATTGCTCGCGAGGCGAGAATCCATCATTACGTCTTCCTCGTCCTCCTCGACTTGTTTACTGTGTTCATTCTCCTCCTCATGCTCCCGGTGATTTGTATAAGATGCTCCGTTCTTCAAATATATTGCATTGCACTGATTTGGAGGAGTGTGATTCTTCGGATTTTGCTCGGTATTGCTTGGGAATTGACTCTGCCTATGCATCCCAGCTCTCTCATCGGCCATCTGCCCCACTTGGTTCTCTATCATTTTAATTGTTTTCCAAGGGCTATCACCGTGTTGTTGATGGCATTGAATGTGCTTTCCAGAGTGTTCAGCCTATTCCCAAGCTGCTGAATCTGAATATTTTGTTGAGCCACAATTTGTTGGTAACTTGCTGCTATTTGCTAATTGCTTGCCAACACTTGCTGCATCATCTCTTCAAGGCTCGGCTTTTTAGGTTCCATAATCATCTCATTATTCACAGCAAAACTAGGTGGTGGTTACTGAGCATTCTGCGCATTGGCATAGGAAAAATTGGGGCGATTCCTATTATTGGGATGATACGCTGGATTTACACCCTGATTCCCTTGGAAGCCTCGATTCTGAAAATTACTTCTTTGATTCACAAAATTGGCCTCTTCAGTATCATGTGCCATTAAAACAGTCATCATACCATTTCTTTCTTCTTCACATTCCTTTTGCAATGCTGTGAACTTTTCCAAGAGATAATCATATTTACTATCCACCTCAGCAGCAACGACTCTTCTTATTGGCTGCCTCTCCATCGGCCACTGATAACTGTTGGATGTCATCTCCTCAATTATTCTCAACGCTTCATCTATTCCTCTATTAAGAAGGCATCCTCCGACTGACGCATCAACAATGCTACGGTGTTAGCATTGAGTCCACCGTAGAATTGAGTCACTTGTTGCTCGGTGAAAACCCATCTTGTGGATACTTTCGGACGGTTTCGAATCACTCCCGTGCTTCAAATAATGATTCATTTCCCAATTGTGAAAATGAGATCTCAAGAATGATCTTCCGAGCCTCGCGGTGGGAAGTATTTGATGTAAATTTCGCACAATTGCTCTCATATAGTGATTCTTGATGCATCGAAGCTCTTGAACCACTCTTTCGCATGGCTCCTCAATGAGAATATATAAACATCCACATCCGGATGGCATCAGCTGGCACTCCATTCTGCTTGATAGTATCACATATATCCAGGAATGCCTCTAGATGTGCGTTGGGGTCTTCAGTAACCCCTCCCCCAAACTGCTCCGCTTATATCATGCTGATGAGGGCAGGCTTTAACTCAAAATTATTGGCATTGACGTTCGGCCCCCATCCTCCACCTTGGAACTGATCCGTCGGTGGCCTGTACATGTGATTGAGCGGTATGGGCTGTGCTCGTCCACCAATCTAGCCCATCTGATTATTTAACGCTAGTTGGCGTTGTATTGCTGCTAGCATCTCCTCCATCTCGGCCATCCGATCACGGTCTTGAGGTTGTCTATCTGTCATTGCTTGTTGTCTTCTTTCTCGACTCTTTCTCTTATGTGATCTTTCAATCTCAAGATCCAATGGAATTATTTTTTTTCCTTTGAGATCATGTAATCATGCACTGCACAGAGAGATAAAAACCAAATCAGATCCAAGAAGCAACACAGAAATAATATTTTTTTATTTTCTATTTTTTTTATAAGCCTGAATTAATAACTACAATTCAGAAAATTATCACTATGCAATCTAAACAGTCCCCGACAACGACGCCAAAATTTGATCGCTAATATTCCTACCAAATAAATGATAGTAAAACAACAAGTATATTATATCGTATCCACATGGACTGCGACTCGAGAACACATCAATTAATCAACACATAATCTTGATTATTATTCAGGCAACAATTTCAAGAGAGAGATAATAATAAATCTAGACTCAAAAATAAATAAGGAATAAAATCAGATATAAAAGACTGATCCTAGGGATGTACTTGACCTAGCCAGATTCACACAATTAACCTATTAATATGTTTACCAATTTAATCCGCATTCATATAAAGGATCACTAATGTAACTATAGTTTCCGCCAGACGACTATAGTAGTAGGTTAGCTAAACTCTATCTCAAATCGGTTCTCGAGAAGTAAGCTAATTGCAGCACATAAAGAATAACCTCCTCGCTTCACCTATCTCGTCAGGTCTCAAGGTAAAATCGATTATATATTCAAGAAATCGATTATGCGATTAATTCGCATGAGACATCAATCACATAACTAGCATGCATTAATATTGATCGAGATACCAACACACGAAATTAAAGCCAAGAATTATAAATCATGAATCGGACGGCAAAACAAAGATCAACAGATAAATTATACGAATCTAGTCAGACATACAAACCCAGGATCAATACGTAATTTAGCGACTCATAATTAAATTATCAAAGCAATAAATAATTAAAGATAACATAAACTGAAATAAATAGATAAAACCGTAAGATTCCACGATGAACAATGTATTACTTGAATCCGAAAGTAAATCTGAACTCCAACACTAGACTATGAATACTGAATGAAATAGAAACTAAAATAATAAACTGGAAGACATGCAAAAGAAATAACTAGGGAAAAGTGTTATGCATTGAAAAGCTGATTCTATGTCTCTCGTGGAATGTGCAAGTCTGCCTCCGTCTTTCGTCTCGTCGAATGTATACGCAACCCTAGATTTTTGCTTTGATCGCGAGCTTCAGCCGCGATATATACCTGCGAGTTACTGTCGCGAGGCTCTTCCGCGTTACATCGCGAGTCTTGGTCGCGACATAAAGTCGCGAACGTTCTCTACAGCGTGCATTCCTACTTCATCGCGAGTTTTGATCGCGACCTTTGGTCGCGAGTGAGGGTCGCGAGGTCATCCTTTGCTTGCTCGCCTGTTCCAACCGCGAGAGCTTGTCGCGAGCTTCAGTCGCGATGCTTAAATGTGCATTATTGTGTGTTCTACCTTTTTTTAATCAAAACCTGTACTAAAATAACACAAAATACACACGGCATCATATCTTTCAAGATAATTAAAATATATCAAAAGGTAGCTCAAACGATCATTTAACTATTATAAACGAGACAAATATAGCTTTATAAAACAGGTAAAAATGAGGCTTATCAGAGCCTCAGACGAAGTGATGCTTCGCGACCCTTCCTCGCGACATTGAGTCGCGAGTGAAGGTTGCGAGGGAGGACAGACGCGCACCAGAAGCGATAGCTCGCGACCCTTTCTCGCGAGCTTGTCTCGCGAGCCAACGTGGCCTAGGGTTCCATATAGCCGCGCAACGAGATAGAATATTCGAAAGATGAACTTGGAGCTTGCCACACTCTTAGAACAAAATACCTTTTCTTAGAGAGCTTTTACACAGAAGGCTTGACACACCTTTTGCACGAGAGTTTCCTTCGTAGAACAGAACACATTTTATTATAGATTTTTAATTTATTTTACATTCCAGTTTCGTATTTAAGTTTTACTCGAGAGTTCAGATTTATTTACTGATTCGAGTTGTTAGAGTATTCATCGTGGATTCATATGGTTTTATCTTTTCAATTCAGTTTATGTTTTATTCATTTAATTCTTGTTTTAGTATTTTAATTATGAGTAGCTAAATTATGTATTGATCCTAGGGTTTGTATGTCTAATTAGATTCCTGTGATTTATCTGTTGATACTGTTTTGCCGTCCCATTCATGATTTATGATTCTTGGCTTTAATTCTCATGTGTTGGTACCTGATCAATATTAATGAATGCTAGTTATGTAATTGATGTCCTGACGGAATTAATTGCATAGTCGATATCTTGAATACATAATCTGATTTTACCTTGAGACCAAGTGAGATAGGTGAACTGAGGAGGTTATTCTTTGTGTGCTTTTGTAATTAGCTTACTTCTCTGAGACCCGACGGAGATAGAGTTTAGGCTAACCTACTACTATAGGTTGTCCCGAGAAACTATAGTTACATTAGTTATCCTTTATATGAATGCGGATTAAATTGGTAAACGGATTAATAGGTTAATTGTGTGAATCGCTAGGTTAAGTACATCCCTGTGGTCATCTTTTATTCTTGAGTTTATTCTTATTTATATTTTGAGTCTAGTTTATTAATCATCTATCTTAATATTATTGCCTGAATAATAATCAAAGATTCCGTGTGAATTATTCACTGTGTTTTCGATTATCGGTCTCTGTGGATATGATATAATACTTGCTGTTTTTACTATCATTTAATTGGTAGAAAATTAAGCGATCAACCATTTATATCATTCTTTCTCTTCCATTTCATTTATATAAAGAACAAAATCTTAACCCACAGAATATGGGGAAGACTTCAAAAGGAACTCGTTAAGGCTACATAATTGAAGATCAAGATTATATGATTTGTCTTTCGATCTCTATTTTTTTGTATCTTTGATTGTGTTTTCTTATGACTTAAGATATGTTTCGATGATGAATAAACTTGGCTGAAATCCATTATCTTAAGGATTAGACTAGGTGGGTTTGTGATGGATTACTCTATGTCTTAATTGATTGCTTGTTAGATTTAATTACATCTTTGTGTTCGTAGTAGTATTGTGTTTGAATGATTGATCAATGTTTGAGCACGTCTATTATGTTCTCCAACAATCGGAAGATGAGGTAATAGAATAGGAACACGAAGCACATAGCCTCAACAAACCATGATGTTGAGAGGGTGCATGGGGGCTCTTGATCCTTGGTGTTTTTGGGAGTTATAGACTAATAATCGATCGAGAACGGTCATTTTAGTTTGTAATCCAAGACTTTAGTACACCCGGAAGGGGCTGATACTCATCTATACTGCCTAACAACATGGCCGAGCAAACTGAATAGTCATACTGACTATCAGCATGAGAACCCATATTGACTACAAGCAGCATATTGAAGATTCCCCACTGAAGTTGAAGAGTCATACTGAGTGCCAGTATGACTTTGTAGTTTGTCACTTTGTAGTTTGTCACTTTGTTCATGTAATGTAGCATGAAGATAGCAAATTAAACAATTATTCCAAAAGATAAATGCTTCAATATTTTCATTTTCTTTCTAATGATTTATGTGCTAATCCATCCGGCACATACACACGTATTCACAAATCACAAATATATCAAACTGTCAATGACTCAGAATCAAACTAACCCTTTCTATTCTTCTTCGATTTATTAAAAAATGAGAATCATATTTAAGCTAATTTATATCGAGCCAAACTGAATAGCAACATTTTATGGATATTTATTGGTTCATTTTAGTTTAATTCATTGAAATAACTACCAGAATAGCCAGTCAAAGACCAGATGGTCACACCTATAAGGTGTCCCTTGAAACTTAAGTTCTTTACTGCATATTTTATTTTCTCTAGGCTGTAAAGATGTCGATTCCTTGATGATAAGAGGGTAATCATCTGAATATTTTGTTACTACACACCACCGAAATCCAAACACCTACAGTCCTACACAACACAAAAATCTTGGTGAAAATGCTCACATTATCATGATCCATGTGAAGTAGAAGCTTGATTTCTCGTAGTGTCCTCTTTGCATCAATTCTGTTACCAAATGCGTTGCAGCAACATGGCGACTTCTTCACGTTTCTCGGAGTTGTTGGAAATCGCGTGCATATATATATAATATTATATATGTGGTCAGTTGCCGTAAGCTACTTTGACCAAGATTTTGAGTGACGAACGCTTAATTTTGTGAAATTAAATGGCATAGGATCGATCTACGTTTTGAGTAGATGATCGTGGTGTATTCACATTCTCAAACCGATTTCCGGTGAGTGAGAAATAATGGATCAAAGTTGGTCACTTAAACATGGAGTTATGTGATTAAGGGATAAGCATGGATTAATTAATCCTTATCCCACATTGATTAATGTACCTTCATTAATTGTCTATATAAGTGGTTCATTGAACACTTAGTATAATTATGTGCACAAGTGATGACGGGTCGAAAGCCCACGCCAAGCACACGCTGCAAGCCGCCGCCGCCCTTGCCTGCTGCCCGCCCGCCCGGCCCGGCTCCGACCGGCTCGGTTCCATGGTCCGTGGATCTTGGATCTTGATCTTGGTCTTTGGGTGGTCTTTGGGCATTCTTTTGGGCTGCTCGTGGGCTTGCTTCGTGGGCTCGGTTCCGCGGCCCATCGCCCTATATTTTGGATCAATGTTTGATCGAGCCCAAATATGGAGTTGGTCCGGGGCCCAACTCATGTAGCCCAACCGTTGGGCCTGCCGTGCGATGGAGTTGGTCCGAGGCCCAACTCGTAAACCTAATCCGCTGGGCTGCCAGGCACTTGAAGAGACGCCCGGATACGTCCAATGAACCTCGACGCACGCTGCGTTGTCGGATTCGTCAGAATCGCCGGTAACGTTCCGACATGAAGGCTCTGCGGAAACGTAAGGCGTTGTCTCCATAAACCGCCACAGAACCCTCTGCACTCAATGGGGACATAACTCCGTAACACCCAAATCAATGCGGTGTTGACTCCAAGATGCTCCCCATGAGACGGGCGCCTATAAATAGGACATGTCTCCAAAGATTAGTCACCCACTGCAAAAGTATTCTAGCATTCTCTCAGCACTCACTGCATACATAGCTCGTGTCCAAGCTCTATCCTCGCCTCATCCAGGTTCACGGGAGCTCGTTGGTCCGCGATCTTGCTACTGGCCGCCGTTTTATCTTTGGGGACGATACGCGTAACCGAAAGCACTATCGGGCGTATCTCGTCTTCTGAAAGAGGCCTCGACTCGGCATAATTCTACGGTTTTTGTTTCATTTGTTTTACAATACGCTTTAGTCATTTGTTAGTTTGATCTCCTTCACATTTACATTTTCAAGTTGTATACGCCCGACAAGTTTTGTATCGTTTCATACATTTTTCCTACAATCGCAAGACGAGATAACACTTGCCAAGGAGTTCAGACTTTTAATTAACTTAAAAACTTTCGAAACTTAATACCTTTGCTTGGAGATGTCGACTGCACCTGCCACCGACTGCTTGCTTGCCGCTTGCCGCCGCCTCTGCCGCCGCTGCTTCTGCCGCCGCCGCCACTTCGGCACTATGGCTACGGCCATGTTTGGTTCGATGCCTTCGGGATCAACCATTGGGCCCTTTGGTCGATGTTGGTTCCACTTTTAGTGGTTCAACAATTGGTTCCACTTTTAGTGGTTCCATTGGCTCGACGACTACACTCTTGATGGTCGACTATTGGATCCATGGGATCTAACACCGTGGTTCTCTTACGAAGTTCCATGTTTCAAAGACACTTAGTGGTGCCGGTGGATCCGTTTTGGATCGATCTCGTGCTTGCTCATACCGCGAGGATGATGCCGCACGAGAAGCCACCAAGTTTGGAGGATCCGACTTGAGATGGCAGCAAAGATGTTATTCTACCTCACGACGCTGGGCTTCACCAACTTCTTGGTGGAAGATGAGCCCGCTGCCCGGGGTCAAGTGTGGTGGACTTTCACGTCCGAGCATATGATAATTAGGCGCTGGCGACTATCTTTGTAAAACTTCATACTTGGTAGTTTAGAAGATAGCTTGTATAGTGTATATCTTGTTGTGACATCCAAATGTATGTGGGATCTGTTGAAAAGAAGCACCGTAGTGATGATGCGGTACAAAGAAGTTCATTGTAGCCAAATATTTGGACTACAAGATGGTCGATTCTCGACCGATCATGACCAGTGCAAGAGTTTCAACTCATTGTACACGAGGTTCAAGCCGAAGCACAGTGTTTCGAGACGGCTTTGTCGTCGCTATGTTGATTGAGAAGCTACCCGGGTGGAGAGACTTCAGGTCTACCTTAAGCACAAGCGAAAGGATATGACGCTTGAAGACTTGATCGTCAAGCTGCGCATCGAGTCGATGTGAAGAAGCAAGATCTAAAAGCGAAAGGCTTGCTCGATGCGACTAACTGTTGGAGAGGCGTCCCTCCAACAAGCGTGTTCGTCCCAAGGTCAATGACAAAGCAAAGGAAGGTGGTTGCCCTAAGTTCGACGGGGTGGCCTATAATTGTGGCAAGCATGGCCACACGAGTGGACCGCCGTCCAAAGAAGAAGAAGGCTAAACAAGTTGCCAGCGTTGTCGAGAAGGACTTGACAAATGGGACAAGGATGACTTGGCTGCTGTGGTGACCAAGAAGTCAACCACGCCGAGAATCAAGGTGGATGGTTCATCGACATCGGCGCAACCGCCACGCCTCTGCTGTTGAAAGATCGTTTCTCCACCTACAAGCCTGTTGAGGGAGGAAGCTCAACATGGGAACCAAGTCATCCAGGGTTGCGGAGTTGGTGATGTGGTGCTCAAGATGTCGTCCGGCATTGAGATCACATTGAAGGATGTCTGCATGTCCCGAACATTCGTAAGAATTTAGTGTCGGACTCGATTCTAGTTAACAAGGGTTTAGACTAGTTTTGAGTCGGACAAGTTTGTCTTGACTAAGTTTGGGAAGTTCCTTGGTAGGGTTATCTCACGGGGTCTTTTCAAATTGAATGTAATGGCTGTATTGTACCCAAGATTGTTATGAATGAAAATGCATCTACTTCTCTAACTCGACCGAGTGCTCGATTTATGGCATTGTAGATTAGGACATGTTAATCTAAATGCAATAAAAGATTAGTAAATTTAGATTTACTAAAGTTAAATGAAGTTAATACACAAACGAAATGTGAGGTTTGTGTGGAAGCCAAAATGGCTAGTTACCGTTTCATTCGGTAGAACGGAGCATTAAGCCTCTAGAACTTATTCACACTGATGTGTGTAATTTAAAGTTTGTACAAACTAGAGGTGGTAAAAAGTATTTCATCACGTTTATTGATGAGTGTACAAGATATTGTTATCTTTACCTTCTAAGAAGTAAAGACGAGGCTATTGAAGCTTTTAAAAACTTCAAGAACGAAGCCGAGAATCAACTAAGCTGTCAAATTAAATCTGTTCGAAGTGATAGAGGGGGAGAATATGTAGCTCCGTTTGAGGCATTATGCAACGAAAGTGGTATAATACATCAAATGACAGCTCCTTATTCACCTTAGTCTAATGGCATTGCTGAACGTAAAAATCGAACACTTAAGGAGATGATGAATGCTTTGTTGATTAGTTCGAGGTTGCCCAAAACTTGTGAGGGAAGTCGCTTTGACGACCAACTACATCTTGAACAAAATTCCACTAAAGAGTAAGGATGTCACTCCACGAGTTGTGGAAAGGAAGAAAGCCATCGTAGAAATATCTCAAAGTGTGGGGTGTTTGGCGAAGGTTGAGGTGCTCTTCCCAAACAAGTTACAATTGGACCTAAAGCGATCGATTGTATCTTTATTGGGTATGCACCAAGCAGCGGCCACTATCGTTTTCGATCCACAGTCGAGGTACTGGATATGATGTGGGGACGATTTATTGAATCAAGGAATGCTATATTCTTTGAAAGTGTTTATCCTGTAGAAAGACAAGGATAAAAGTGAAGCCAACTCAGCAATAGAGCGATGGTGAAGCTCGAGTTCTAAACCTTTGGAGGAAGAACCGATATCGCATAAGCGATCGAGGTGCGATCCGAGGGCTCAACCAGAGACAAAGCGAGAAGTCGAGCGCCAAATGATTTTGGTCCCGACTATTGCGTTCATGTTGGACGAAGAACCAACGTCGATCAAAGTAGCCTATGCTCGGCGGACGGGATGCTCTGGCGAGAGGCTATTCAAAGTGAGATTGATTCTATTATGCAAAACCACACTTGGGTCTTTGGTTGATTTGCGCGAAGGTTGTAAGCCCTTAGATGCAAATGGATCCTTAAAAGAAAGTACAAGGTAGATGGATCAATTGAAAATATAAGGCCCGTTTGGTTGTCAAAGGGTTTAAACAAAGAGAAGTACGATTTCTTCGATACCTATTCACCGTGATTTAGGATTACGTCTATTAGGGTGCTTCGCAATTCTTTGCTTTGCACAATCTTGAGATTCATCAAATGGACGTTAAGACTGCGTTTTGAATAGTGACCTCGAGGATGAGGTATATATAGAGCAACCGATAAACGCATTTTACACTTTTATTGTTGATATTAAAGATGAGTTTAGATCATTTAATGTGCGTTTACGTGTCGAATCTTAAGGTTTTATCTATTTCTAGAAGATCTTGCTCTTGGGTGTTCTTTTGGTGTTGTGTAGGTCCATATGTTGAAAATTGAAGCAAGGAACGAAGCACGAGCCAAAACTCACAATCGCCCTTGCTTTAGCGACCACTGGCGGTCGCTAGGTGGCCGCCAGCAAGCCAAGCGAGGCCGTGACCGATCAGAACCTCGCACCTGTGAGCGAGACCCACGAGAAAGTTATCAGACGATTTCGCGGCCATGGCTAGCGACCGCCAGCCGCATGAGCCGAGAAACCATGCGAGCGCAAGGAGGCGATCATGAGCGAAGATTGTGCTTGTGAGACATACCTCACGGTCGACCTAGCGACCGCGAGGAGTGATCGCGAGACCGAGCGTAAGGAAAATTATGGTTTGGGGTGTGCCTATATATGGCAACACCTCGCCCCCCAACTTCACACACACACGTTCCTGCACCTCTTTTACGAGTATTTCATCGCTTTTCATTTTTTAGCTTTAGCTTCCATCTAATTTCATTCTAGAGTTTAGTTGAGTATTATTCTTCGTTAATATTACGTTTTGTCTACGATCCGGAGCGCCGTCCTCGACAATCTTTGCAAATTTCCATTTTTCACGAGGTGGGATTCAAGCCCAACGATTGTTCATCGACGCTTTAATACGGGTTTCATTTATATAATTTCTATTTTTATGGTTAAATCGTATTTTATTCCGTTTATTATGTCAGGCCAGATTTACTTTCTAATCTAGGGTTTGCATGATCCGATCCTATATGTTGTGATTCTCGTTATCTCTATTTACCTTCCGGCATCGATTCATGATTCGGGTGCTTATTTATATGTGTTAATTTCGATCAATCTTGATGCATATCTAGTTGCGATTAATTACGTAAATGTATTAATTGTCAATCGATCTTGAATGCATGATACTAATAAGCGCTCGAGTCGAGGCGAGATAGGATATTCGTAGGAAGCATATTCTCTGTGATCTGTTTGGGTTGCTTGTTTTCACATAGAGGCGTATGATGAATAGGAAAACTAGTAATCTACAACCGCAATTGTCGTAATGAAGTTGTCGGTTATATATGTGATCTTCCATCTTATCTCGGATTAAAATTGGCTAATAGAAATAGGATAAACATACGCTGGATAGGATTAATGCATCCCTAGGTTAGTCGTCCTTATCTATTTTACCATCCGAGTGTTTATTGCTTTATTTTATTTTACGCTTTGTTACCTCCGCTTTGGATTAAATTCAAGCCCTAAAATCTTACCAAACCATATATGTTGCTTGGATAATGATGAATTATTGTTGAGTTAGCTCAGTGTTTTCGCATTACAATCCCCGTGGATACGATACTACGCTACCTTCTATATACACCTTTACGGTGAAAAGGAGGCGATCAACAACTTGAAGGTTTGTTGTACTGTCAAGAGGGCAAGGTATGCAAACTCGTGAAGTCTCTATATGGTTTGAAACAAGCGTCGTTGCAATGGCACTCAAAATTTGACAATGTAATGTTGGCAAATGGTTTCAAGATCAACGAGTGTGACAAATGTGTCTACGTTAAGAACAACGATAATGGTTATGTTATAGTGTGTCCGTATGTAGATGACATGTTGATCATGAGTAGTAATACTCAAGTCATTAATGACACAAAGCGCATGTTAAATAGAAATTTTGACATAAAGGACATGGGTTTGGGCGATGTGATTCTTGGAATCAAGATTCTAAGAAGATCAGACGGAATTGTCTTGACACAATCTCACTACATCGAGAAAGTGCTTAAGAAATTCAACGCTTTGATAGTTTGCTGCTAAGACCCCATTGGAGCTCAATGTTCACTTGAGTAAGAACAGCGGTGAACACATTGGGCAAGAAGACTATGCTAAGGTCATTGGGTGTTTGATGTATCTTACAAATTGCACCGACCGACATAGCTTATAGTGAATAAATTAAGTCGTTACACGAGCAATCTAAGCAAGGATCATTGAAGGCTCTAGTGAGAGTTTTGAGGTACTTGAAGTATACCAAAATCACGGGCTGCATTTCACGAGATATCCCGTGATCTGAAGGGTACCGTGATGCCAATTAGATATCGACACGAAGATTCACTTTCTACTAGTGGATACGTGTTCACGATTGGGGAGGTGCTGTTTCTTGGAGATCCACGAAACAGACGTGTATAGCCCGATCCACCATGGAATCGTAATTCATAGCTTTGGATAAAGTCGGTGAGGAAGGCCGAGTGGCTCAGTAATTTTTGGAAGATATTCCATGTTGGTCTAAACTTTGTGCCACCGTGATGATTCACCGTGATAGCCGCCGCTATTGGAAGGGCGAAAAGTGGTTTAGATAATGGTAAGTCTCGACATATACGTCGGTGACATATCTGGTAGGCATTTGATCTCAGTGGGGTTATATCAATCGACTATGTCAAGTCAATAGATAATCCGCGGATCCGCTTAACCAAAGGGTTGAACCGGATCAAATGATCAAGTTGCTAGAGGAATGAGATTAAAATCCACATCTTAAGAACAATCATAGTGGTAACCCAACCATGATGACCGGAGATCCCAAGAACTTGGTTGATGGGAGAACTAAGCTATAGGAGTTAGTGTGTAAATACTAAAGTTAGTCTCATTCCTAGAAAGCAAACGAGTGTTGAAAAACTTGCCTAGTGGTGAGGTTGGTCGTTGACTCTTAATGATTCCTAAGATACCTCGATGAGGTTGAGTATGGCAAGATACTAGGTAAAGAATCACCTATGTAAGTGCGAGTGGGGCCGCTTCAAACAAAACACTTATGAATCCAAAGTGGATGTCCATGGCCAAATGGAATCAAACGTGAGAACGGATGAGGTTGAGGTGTTAAAGTGTTAATACCATTGTCTCGGTGCGTTGCCAGGGGAATAGTTCAAGGCATCGTGTCCACTAATCCGCATGTGTACTCATGGTACTAACTATGGAAGGTTCGAGGCCATAAACCACCGTCCAAATATTTTAACATCTCTTGAGGATCGAGTTGTGTCTGCATACATGCATATGGCTATTTCCACCATGTGGGGGATTGTTGGAAATCGCGTGCATATATATAATATTATATATGTGGTCAAGTTGCCAGGAAGCTACTTTGACAAAGATTTTGAGTGACGTAACGTTTAATTTTGTGAAATTAAATGGCATAGGATCCATCTACGTTTTGAGTAGATGATCGTGGTGTATTCACATTCTCAAATCCGATTTCCGGTGAGTGAGAAACAATGGATCAAAGTTGGTCACTTAAACATGAAGTTATGTGATTAAGGGGATAAGCATGGATTAATTAATCCTTATCCCACATTGATTAATGTACCTTCATTAATTGTCTATATTTGAACACTTAGTATAATTATGTACACAAGTGATAGTTTGGAAAGCCCACGCCGCCACCGCCGCCCGCCCGCCACCGCTACCGGCAGGTGCCCGGAGCCAGCGCCGCGCTGCGTGCCGCACGCCGGCCGGCTCCGCTCGACTCGCCTCGGTTCGGTTCGGTTCCGTGGTCCGTGGTCCGTGGATCTTGGATTTTGGATCTTGGTAATTGGTCTTTGGGTGGTCTTTGGGCGTGTTCTTTGGGCACATTCGTGGGCTCGGTTCCTCGCCCATTGCCCTATATTTTGGATCAATGTTTGATCGAGGCCCAAAGATGGAGTTGGTCAGAGGCCCAACTCGTAGCCCAATCCGTTGGGCTGCGCGTGCGATGGAGTTGGTCCGGGCTCAACTCGTGTAAGCCCAATCCATTGGGCTGCTTGTGCGCTTCAAGGGACGTCCGGATCGTCCAACGAACACAGACGCACGCGTTGTCCGATTCGTCGTGGCGCCGATAACGTTTCGACATGAAGGCTCTGCGGAAGCGTGGGCACGTTGTCTCCGAAACCATCGCGTAACCCTCTCGCACTCGATGGGGACATAACTCCGTAACACCCGACATCAATGCGGTGTTGACTCGGCATGCTCCCCATGAGGGGGACGACGCCTATAAATAGGACATGTCTCCCCAGCATTAGTCACCTCCTGCAAAAAGTATTCCAGCATTCTCTCAAAGCACTCCTCGCATACATAGCTCGTGTCCAAGATCCGCCTCGCCTCCATCCAGGTTCATGGGAGCTCGTTGAGTGCATGGTCTTTACTACTACGGCAGACGTCGTTTTATCTTTGGGGACGATCGCGCTGGCACCGAGAGCACTACCGGGGCGTATCTCGTCTTGCTGAAAGAGGCCTCCTCGACTCGGCATAATTCTATGGTTTTTTGTTTCATTTGTTTTTACAATACAGTTTAGTCATTTGTTAGTTTGATCTCCTTCTACATTTCTGTTTTCGAGTTGTATACGCCCGGCAAGTTTTGTACTGTTCTATACATTTTTCCTACAGGAGTTTACAGCAACACTGGAGCAAGTAAAAGAAAGATTCAATTATGAAACCTCATATAAAATCTTGGTAAATTACTCTTACAGCAATTTCACTTACCAACATTGGTAAATACATTTGATATGGTTCACTTGATAATCAACAATTCCTATTAAAAAGTTGGTAAATCGATTGAATATTATAAACAGAAAAAAAATTGAATAAATAAAAAGGGTTGTGACAAATGTTGTGCGTTAACTCGGGCATCTTCCTTTTGATATGGTTCACTTGACAAAAGTCCTATAAAGGAAATGAGTAAAAGACTATAAATTGCTTAGTCCTAGCTTCACATTTTTACAATCTATTGAAATAATGAAAAATTGATTAAGAACTCTAGATGATGTTGAAGAATAAAGAATCAAGGGGAATTTGAAAAAATGTTTCATGGCTCACCAGATGATTCCATGCTCTCAAAATTTGGAAAAAGTAAGATCCATACAGAATAGTGATTGTTGGGGTGAAGAATGGATGTGGACACGAATTGATGCAATATTCAGAAGCAACTGGAGAACGTGTAGGGATATTAGTGTTTGTTGAGGAGTAGTATGTTTTATGCTATTGGCAGAACATATACACAAAAGATATGGTTGAAAATGCCAATTTTGGTTAAGCAAAATCCAACATGATTAGATTTAATGTCATGAAAAGTCTATAAGATATTAAGATTATGCATAAACCAGACATTGCAATCCTACGCGCATATTATACATTAATTAAAAATAGAAAGATTTTCACTTTTACAATGTATTGTTGTTGCTATGAATTTGTGCCACGGGATGATACAGGCAACGAAAAGAAAATTGATTGTAAACTTAATAATAATATGAAATACTATTTCGTTAAATAATAGAAATCCTAAATGTAAAATAAACTAAATTAGCACCAAATAACCAAAAACTTGCCCCGTACATCGTTTACATTCTTCCAGCATAATGAAGGAGATTCCATCAGAAATGTTGGCAAATAAGCATTACGCTCTGCTTTTGACAATGTTATATCAGTGCATTCGACATTCTTCTATGGCATAAACGAACCAACAGTTATAAGCTGGCTAAACTTAACAGTCACAAAAACGTATGATCTAATTTCATAAAAAGGAAAAGGTGATTCAATCACTTAGAAAAGGCAAATTGAAATCCATTCACCTATTGATTGTTCTACTGAAAATTAATATAATTTTTTTATTAAAATACATAATAATTACTTGATTTGGATAGCGAGACTTTCAGATTGAGATTTTCCGGGAACCACCGATTGGAGAGAAATCACAACCAGATCATCTTCGGATTGGCCGACCGGTAGCTCAGAGCCATCGGTGATGCTTGTGAGAGAGGAGTCGGTGGCTCCAACAGGTAGACGGGAAAGAGCAGCAGTGGCTAAATCAGAATGAGAACATGTAGACAGATCAGCCTTCAAAACTAAGAAACAAGGAAAAATCGTAAAGGAAGAAGAAATAAGGAAACAATGGTAAATACATTTGATATGTTATGTGGAGAGAGAAAGAGAAGACGAGAGAAGGAAAAAGAGAAGGAAAAAGAGGGAAGACGTGATGTTCTGTGGAGAGGGAAGGAAAAAGATGCGCATAATTCTTTTGCCTAAAATTAAGGGTTTAGAATGTTAGTGGAATTTTCAGCGAAATTTTTTTTGTGTCCCTAAATTTACATATCTGATTGACCAATTGCCCCAAAATATATTTTGGAGGAAATTAGTAACAAGTGCATCTAAATAAATGCCTCTATATCCAATTTTTGTTATAGTGTTTCTCTTCTAAAATAATTCTTAAATTGACTATAATTCACAGTAATTCCATAAATACACAATAACACCATAATAATTATTTAGAATTTATACAATCATCACTATATAAAAAGATATTAGTTATAAATTTATTTTTTCTTTCATGATAACAAATAATATTGCAATATGAATAGAAGAAGTGACACACATATCTTAGCAAATAGACCATTCATATAAAAATTTTCTTCAAATATACACAGTACAATTTTCTAATGTTATTGATCTACCATCTAATTTCATAACCTAGTTATCCAACTTCGACTAGAAAGAAAAATAATATAATACACTTACAAATAAAAATAAAAATTGTATATACATATATATTATATGGGTTCACTGGTCGGATTTGGACCGGATTTGGAAATCAAGATACAGATCCAGATTTTAAAAGAATGGTCCAAATCTGGTCCAGATCCGTTGGATCATAATTTTTGAATTATCTTGAAAAATGGATCTGAATTTACGGATCTAGACCAAGTCCATGATCCATTGCCATCCACTAGTAGCGAGCGATTCTAAAGACTAAGCAACGCACCGAAAAACACAAAAAGCGATTCAACTTTAACAAACAGACTCCAAAAGATAACAAAATTTGTGTCCATGGACTTGTATTAAAATACTGGACACAACGACTGTAACATCATATACTTTTAAAAGCTCTTTCAAAAAGCTCATTTTTCAATAACTTCATCGGAGTACCAAACCTTCACGGGTGATCAAAAATCTACATACTTAGTGTCTATGAACTCTTCATGAAGTGATCTTCACAATGCCTGAGGCTTCATGTCGGTCGGACCATCGTAGTAAAAAATTATTAACTTTTTATCTTCTCGAAAATTGTTATGTACAAACTAAAGCTTGGGAAGGACGAGGTATTATAGTTTAAGCCAATTTCTTGAAAAGTCATACATTGTTTTGGACTTCTTTTGGTTTTAACCATAAGAGTTTAGTGAATTCATGACTGCGAGATCATGAGTTTGAATTTCACTAAAGACTCGATACCACTATTCTGTGTAGGGCTGATAATTTTCGACACAACATGAGAACACGACACGAACACTCACGAAATTAACGGGTTAAAGTCGTACTTTATCGTGTTGACACGATAAGGACACGATAATTTTGTGTCGTGATCATGTCGGATCTGTGTCGTGTTCATGTAATACGATAATTTTCGTGTTGCATTCGTATTCGTGTCGGATCGTATCATTTTCGTATAATTCGATAATATTTATATATATATATATATATATTTAATATTAATTTAATTATATTATTTATATTTTTATTTCTTTTATTAATTTATTTTCTAATTTTTATTTGAATTTATCGTTTCATGTCGTGTCGTGTTTTTATCATGTCGTGTCAACACGAAAAAAATCGTGTCATATTCGTGTTCGTGTCGTGTCCGTGTCAGTACATTTCGTATCATGTTTGTGTTCGTGTCGGACAGATCCTTAACGGATCGTAGTCGTGTTTGACCTTATGGTGTCATGTCGTTATCGTGTTGACACGATAATGACCCGACATGTACGAATTGTCAGCCCTAATTCTATGTGCTACTATACGTAGTGGCTGTACATGTCTAAGAGAGAATAAAAAAGAAACTGAAAGATTACATAGGACGTTTAACTGATTAAGAGTAATGACTTGGGCTTCAATTTAAAGAATTGAAAGACAACCCATAATCTGTAATGCCCATGTTTCTTCAACTTATGATGGCCCAAAGAAACTTATAAAAGCCTTAAAGAAAAAGAAATGGTATGAGTATATTGGGTTTTGAATAGGCTCCTTTAAACTTCTCAAGAATAATGACCACGGGTTCTTAAAGTTTGATACATACATTATCACCGACTTAATAGATTTTAACTTGCTCTCGAATTATTTATTTTTTAGTTGGACGATCCGCCCAACTTCTACTACGACTTTAGGTTTAACTTAGAAGATTTGAAATCTGAGACTATGTCATTGGGCATATTATGATTTTATTAAAAATATTAATATTTTCCTTTCAAAAAATAAACAATATTTTTAGTATTACTTTTTAGGTTTTATATTTACTATATTGTTATATTAGTTGAACTTTCTTAGACCTTAGTGACTCTACGAAACACGCAAGGAAGGTAGTCGGCATTGCACGATGGGGATGGTGGTCGTGTGACAAGCTAGGGAAGATGATGGACGGCGGTGCAGAGGGGGGAGGGGCAACATTGTGGAAGGGATACGAAATGATTAATGTCTCTTCTTCTTCTTTCGCTTTCATTAAGGGCAAAATTATCCCTTGACCTAGGAATAAGATTCTACTTTTTATCCTTAAAAGTTCAAAATAGGAATTTTTGCTACATCAACATTATATTCAAGTATAATAGGAATCCTTAAAAGAAGTTCATAATAGGAATTTTGCTACATCACCATTATATTCAAGTATTAAAAAAATCCACGACAACAACCACGCGTCAAGCATCGCTTGCAATGGAGAAGGGAACGAGGCCATTCGCTGTTTCGCACGCGATTGAGTTGGTGCACGACGTGGTGCATATGCAAGGTAGCATTTGATGAAAGTGAAGAAGAAAGAAGATAATGAGTGGAAGTTACGTGAAGGATGCATGATGCAAATGCTCGCAGATGCTCACGTGGAATATGTACTGTGCATGTTGCACATTGTTAAATAATAAGAAGTGCATTCACGCTTCTTCTGTTTTGCTTTTCGTTAGTTTGTTGAGCTGTGTATGCAGCTTATAAATGCTTTGTTGTACTCTGAAACTGATTTAGTTTTCCATAATAACAAATTCTCTTTTTCCTCGCTTCTATCTCCATCTCGATTTCTTGCGTACACATTTCTACTTTGAGATTCAACATGGTATCAGAACACTGAAGTTGAAAATCAACGAAGAAGGATGGCAAGAAATAGACGAGCTGGATGGAACGTTCTAGTTGATGAGGAAGCAGAAAGTCGTGATGCTTTGAATGAAGAGCACAAAGAAACGACGACGATCAACAAAGAAGAGCTGAACCAGAAGTGCAACAAACACAGATCAATCAAATCAATGAAGTGTTGCAGTCACAAAGTGGTGATCATCCGGGTATGCAACTTGTTTCCAATCAGTTGAATGGCAGTAATTTCTTAAATTTGAGCAAATCGGTGATGAGAGCTTTAGGAGCTAAAAGTAAGCTCGAATTGTTAGACGGTAGCTTACCAAAACCAAATGCTATATCACCATATTATAAAGCATGGATTAAGGCTGAATATATGATATCATCATGGATAATCAATTCCATTTCAAAGGAGCTTGTTGATGCGTTTGTTCATATAGAGTCAACTGAGAAGTTATGGAATGCGTTGAATCAATGGTTTGGGTGAAGTAATGGACCGAAAATAGCTCGTTGCAACGAGTGATTGGAAGCTACACTCAAGGAAATCAAAGCGTCCTTGTGTACTTCAATAAACTCACTGCCATGTGGAATGAATTTGATACAATTTTGCCTCCATTGAACTGTACATGTGAAGCTCGCAACACGACGATGGAGAGGGAAGATAATCAAAGGCTCATGCAGTTTCTCAATGGGCTAAACGATGGTTACGAACATGCGCGCAACCAAGTGTTGTTCCTAGATCCTCTACCTAATGTAAATCGAGCTTACTCGATGATTTTGCAGGTCGAGGATCAGAAACTCACCACAAAAAATTTCATTGATTCGATTGTTCAGTTAGCAATGAATGTTGGACAACAACATAACATGAGACAGAATACTTATGGAAAACAATACAACTTCAAAGGGAGAAAGATCAAGGAAGAGAAACAAGGCATGCACTGTGCGCATTGTAACAAAAACAGACATGAGGAGAAGGATTGTTTTAGATTACATGGATTTCCTGAGTGGTATAAGAAATTACAGGAGATCAGAGGAAAAATGAAGGTGAATTTTGCAGATACATCTTTTGAAACAAATAAGCAAGAGGAACATGTTCTTTGCGCACGAGTCTAACTCGAATGGGAAGATAATCCAAGTGAGTTAGCTAAATGTTTGGGACAAGGGTGAACAAATGAAACTCTTCCACACGTAAGTTTGACGCTAATATGATTCTCGATGGAGAAAACGTACAAGATGAATTTGATGGTCACTTTGTCTTTAGTGTGTTCGAGGGAATGGAAATAAAACACGGATTATAGATTCGGTGCTAGTGCGCATATCTATTGTAATGCAGAGTTAATGTCGAGCATGGTAAAGTTGAAAAGCTCACAAAACATATACCTTCCAGATCCATTAAGGAAGTATTATATCAAGGGACTGTTCATATTAATGAACATATAATTCTCAGAAATGTTCTTCTCGCCGAGTTCACTCACAATTTGATTTCGTTGGCGCAGATTGTGAGGATAATTACAGAAGATGCACGTTTCGAGCACACATTGCATTATCTGAGAAAGGAAATCAATGTGTTGTAGGTATGGGAAAACGATGAGAAATATGTATATGATACATGGAGATATCGATTGCAATAGTGTGTCAAACACTACTTTGAATGCGATGGATTGGCACAAAATGTTGGGTCATCCATCAGTGGATGTCATGAAGCGTATGACAGAAGTGAAGATCAAAATGACACATGATGATATTGAAGCTATGCAAAGATGTGAGGTATGTGTTCGATCTAAACACACTCGATTACCATTTTCCCTACTGCATAAAAGATCCACAACGTTATTTGATTTGATACATGTGGATATTTGGGGACCTTATAACTGTGTGAGCATTGATAATGTTAAATATATGCTTATGATAGTGGAGGATCATAGTCGCATGACATGGGTTTATATGCTTAATTCAAAGGACCAGGTCTTTAATGCTATTAGACAATATATCTTGATGATCAAAACACAATTTGGCAATAACATCAAGAAAATTAGAAGTGATAATGGGTTAGAATTTGTAAATAAGAGGATTGCTGATTTGTTTTCTGAGCATGGGATTCTTCATCAGAAAACTTGTGTGTATTCTCCACAGCAAAATGGAATTGTGGAGATGAGACATCGAAGCTTGTTGCAGATTGCTCGAGCTCTCATGTTTGAGAGCAATCTGCCAAAACAATTATGGTCCTATTCTTTGATGAATGCTACTTGGCTGTTAAATCGGTTACCGAGTAAAGTCTTGAATTGGAAATGTCCTTACTCTATATTATTTGGTAAAGGTGTTCATCCATTTGGGTGTCTAGCTTATGCAAAGAATCTGTTGCCTAGCAAGACAAATAGGTGCTTTAAATCTGTATTTCTGGGGTGTGCTATGGGTCATAATGGATATTTGTTATATGATTTAGACAACTGTCAGCTCATTACTTCTCGAGATGTGAGGTTCATCCATAATACTTTTCCTTTTAAAATTGGCTCACACTCAGTTACATATCCTGATCCTATATCCTCTATATCCTATCCAATACTGAATAAAAGTCCTATACAGCTGCCTAGCTCATTTGAACAGACGTCTGAACCCATGACCTCTGAACAGTCATTTGAATCCTCGGATATCATCCCTCCTACCTCAGATGATTCCCATTCAATATCACAGAATTCTCATCCTACACCAGAGAATCCTTCCTCTAGTGCACCTCTCCGGAAAAGTGTTCGAACATCTAATCCTCCAGTGGATGGACGATCGATTATGTGGGGTTATTGATCGGCGATCTTCATCTCTCGAAAGAATCTGATCATAATGCTACTCTCCCTACTTTCCATTTTCAGGTAGCTCATTGCCTCACACCTCGGTATACTGCCTTCCTTATCAATGTCACCAACCTACATGAGCCTTCTTCCTATCAAGTAGCCAGTACCTATCCAGAATGGAGAGAAGCCATTGATAAGGAGAACTCGGCTTTGGAAGATAACCAAACATGGACTATTTCAGAACTACCACCTGGCAAACGACCCATTGGCTGCAAGTGGGTTTACAAAGTCCAAATGAATTTTGATGGAACAGTTGAAAGATTCAAGGCTCGACTTGTAGCGAAAGGCTACAATCAGAAATATGGGATTGACTACACGGAGGTATTCTCTCCGGTTGCAAAACTTGTGACAGTTAGGTTTTTGATTGCTATGGCAACATCCTATGATTAGGTTATCCATCAAATAGATGTAAATAATGCGTTTCTTCATGGATTTCTGCATGATGAAATCTACATGTCTCCTCCACAGGGATACACAAAGGCAAAACCTGGTCAAGTTTGTAAATTGGTGAAGAGTTTGTATGGATTGAAACAAGCATCTAGAGAGTGGAACACTGAATTTTGCCAACACTTGTTGAAATTTGGGTTTCGGCAGTCCTCCCATGACCACTGTCTCTTCTTGAAAAGATCAGGTTTATCATTTGTTTGTCTTCTCGTTTATGTGGATGATATCCTCCTTACTAGACCTGATGAGAAACTGATCAATGAAGTAAAATTATACCTGGATGCAGCCTTCACAATTAAGGATCTTGGGTTGGCAAAATATTTTTTGGGGATGGAGATTGCGCATGGGATTCTCTGGCACTTCTCTCAATCAGAGAAAATATGTTCTTGATCTGCTTGGTTCTACTGGATTATTGGGATGTAAATCTGTTGCTACTCCATTTCCTCAAGGTATGGTTTTGTGTGCAATTGGTTCTAGTTTGCTTGATGATCCTGATTCCTACAGGCGTTTAGTAGGGAGGCTTCTATACCTTAATCTCACGAGACCTGATCTTAGCTATGTTGTTCAACAGCTAAGTCAGTTTGTTAATAAGCCATGCAGGCATCATTGGGATGCTGCTATGCATGTGCTTAAATACTTAAAGGGTTGCCCTTCGCTTGGCTTGTTCTACCCCGCTGGTGGAAATATTTTTATTGCTGCGTATAGTGATGCTGACTAGGGTTCATGTGTTGATACGAAGGTCTTTAACCGATTTTGTGTGTTTCTAGGGGATGGTTTATATCGTGGCGTTGCAAGAAGCAAACATTGTCTCGATTGTTGGATTTGTATCTTGAAAAATTTTTTTGGTTGAGCTTGTATACAATGTTTCTGTTACCACTATTACAATCTCCTATCCGATTTGATTACTTGATTGCATATATCGGTGTCCCTTATCTCATATATAAGTTAGATCATCGATTGTGTGAAGATCACGTAAGTCCATATGATTGGTCGATCTTAATGAGATATAAAAGTTTCACGGTGAGACAACTTGAGGGCGAGTTGTCGGTATGAGGCTGCGTATAGATAAGAAGTGACTTGACTTGGTTACTTGTCTATGCCGATGCGTCTACGACGTATTGAAGGATCACGCATGAGATGAGATCTTCTATCGGACCGTCATGAAGAACCAAGATCTCGGTGACTTACGATGATCTAAACCTCGATAAGGTATTAGATGAGTATGAGTTCTTGACCATTACTTTGACTTGTTATGGGTGAGGGTTATATGTTCTAATCGATATTCTCCGCATCTTGGGTGGTGGCGGTGCTTGTATGTCATGCTAGTTATCATGTCGAGTCACCTATCCTGCTTAGGATGATGGCGTCCCTTAAGGAGCTCAAAGGTTTATTGTACTAAACCCCGCAGGTTGAGTTAGCTCAAGTACAATAATAAGGTTGAGTGGTACTACTTAGGAATTAAAGATATTAATTATTTTAAGCGATCGAATCTATAAATAATTAATGGGCGTTCGATATCTTAAATACGGGATTCGTAATGTCTAAGTGCAAGCCCGACTCATCTTGGTAATAAAGGGTAAGTCGGCATTTATTCTCTAGTGGCATGAATAAATGTTTATAAATTAATTTATGTTACGGGGTGAACATAAGATAATTAATTTCTTTGAGGCCCATCTTTATTCCTTGCATTTGATCCCAATTTTGGCCCATCCAGGGCCGTAAGCTAGGCAAAATCGGCCCTATGCTCTACAAGGCAAGGATTTGATTCTCTTTATCCTATAAGGATATTATTATATTTATGGGATATGCATAGATCCTTTCCATATAAGATTATGGTAATAATCCTTTCCATAAAGGTTTATGGTAATTTCCATATGGGATTATGGTAATTTCCATATAGGATTATGGTAATTTCCATATGGGATTATGGTAATTTCCATATAGGATTATGGTAATGCATTATAAATATGAGGTAAGAGATTAAATCAAGGTCAATGATTAATAATCATCATCATTATTTTCGAGAATTTGAGGTTCATCCTTGAGAGATTTTCAAAATTCTTGAGAGCTTGAGGGTGATTTTCCTAGCATTCTCCATAGATCGTCCTCACTCGGCGTTGGAGATTGGGCAACCGGGATACGATCCGGAAGGTCAAAGCACGAGTCTCGATCCATTCCGCCTCGGCAGTTGAAAGGTAAACACGAGAAAACCCCAACGTGTTGCAATTAATTATATAGGTGCATACTAGGTATATAATCAATGTATGGTGAATTAAACATCCAAGATAGATCCTCGAGAGAGGTTAAAACATAGTTTTCCCATCAATTGGTATCGAGCATGGGATCGGAATCTTGGCTCATTGGATTAATTCACGTTTGATTATTACGTCGCTATATATTATTTGTTGGATCCGCTGTTCATAGTGGCTCGGTTTTATTTTGTTGGATTTTGTTTTCACCACGAGAAAATCCGTGGTTAGATTAGATTTATTTTTACGTAAATCTTATCTCGTAAAAGTAAACGAAGACAGCGGCGGATCGAGGCGGCGGGAAAAATGGGTGCATACAGGCGTGCGGCGGCAACAGACGGCGTGCACGGCGCTTCAGCAGACGCGCCCGCGTGATTCGGCCGAGCCGGATCCGTTTTCACCCCGAATCTGTTTGACTAGTCCGTCCGTGACCGCACGCGAGCCGTTTTGAAGATTTTAAAGATCATGCTTTGCAATTCTATGTAATAGATTAGGCGGGAAAGTCGATTCCACGAGTAAGCCACGATGAGCGTTTTATTTTATTTTTATCGTTCATTGCATGTCATGGATGTTTAAATTATGCGATAGCATGCTATGTATGTTTAAATTCGTTGACAAACCTTTAAGTGTTTTCGTAATTGGGTGCGCATAGTAAGCATGCTAGGTTTATCGCGTTTTCAAGCATATTTTAGAATTACACGAGCATGTTTTACATGTTGAGTTCTATAGAAAAGCATGCTAGGATTACGTGATCTGCATGGACAAACCTTTTGAACAAAAAGACTAAGCAAGCAAACCGACAAATTAATTTTAAATTAAAATGTCAAGACCTCCACTTTTTATCTCTAAACAAAGTGATACGCACTTGTGAGTAAACGTCCACACGCGTGGCTTGCTTGCCTTTATTTATCATAAGTTTGTTAGATGAGATTTCTAAATAAAACTTTTAAATCTATTGAGAAGTGGGAGTTTCATGTAAACGTCCCACAGCGTAGCTTGCATGTGCGATTTTCATAAGTTCTCTAGAGATAGATATAAAATGAGATAACAAAAGAATTTGAATTGGAAGCGGTATGGTCTAGTAAGTATGCTAATTCTAAGAATTAGTTTTCTGTTAAAAAATGTGGTCATTGCTTAGACATCACCTCAAGTACAACTTCCCAAGTCCTTCTTGTGATAGTGATGTGGTCTAGTAAGGTCGAATTGTTAATTTCATTTGTCATAAGGATAAGTTGACATGGATTGAAATTAAGCGACTAAAAGGTATATTTTAGTGCAGTCGGGGGTTCATGTAAACGCGTCCACGCATGGCTTGCATGTGGGATTCCTTGGCGATTGGGTTTTCAATTAATATTGTTTTATCAAGGTTACAATATTATTATTACGAATTATGTGCGATCGTATGCTTATGTGTTTACATTATCGTTTGAGATATGTCTCTTACCGATTATCAATATGCTCGCACAAAATCCGTTATCCGATCTAAATTTTATCGAGTGAAAGCGAAACATGGAATATGTTCTTATCATTTGAAGAACACATGTTTGTTCTCACTACTCCTAAACCCGATGCCCTTCTTCGACGATCGACTAATGAGCGGCGAGTCGGCGGACTTTGGAATAAGTCGAACAATATGGCTAAATGCTATATGATGACTACTATGTCCAAAGCTTGCGGTATGACATCGATCGATGGTGAGACGCGACGATATTTGGTCAAGTCTCGAGTAAGTTTGGGCGATCGGATCGGACGATCGCTTCCACACAATGAGAGAAATCTTGGCGTGTAAGATGGAAGAAGGAAGTTCGGTCCATGAACATGTCTCCCACATGACTCGTCTCATGGATAGTCTTGATCGGTTGGGAGGAGGTATTGACGGCGAGCCAAGGTCGATATCATCCTCAATACCTTGCCCAAGTCTTTTGAGAACTTTCGGCGTGAATGCGATCATGAGCAAGGCGAGTATACACTTAGTCGGTTGTTCAATGATCTCGTGGCTGCGGAAGGAGTTATGGGCAAAGGAGCACATGCTCTTGCTAGCACGTCTAAGGGCCCAAATTTTCCGTTGCAAAATGGAAAAGAAAAGGGCACCAAAGGTGGTAGAGGCAAAGGAAATAGTGGGAGTAATGGGAGCAAGAACATGGTCGCAACCGGAGGCTTGAAGAAGAAAGGAGAAGGCGGCAAGTGCTTCAGTCTTGATGGGCGGGCATTGGAAGGCTAAGTGCCCTATGCTCGAGGCTCAGTCTTGATTTGCTTTAATGTGAAACATGTTTAGCAACTTGTTCTACCCATTCTTGGGTAGTAGACACGGTCTGACCGATCATGTTTGTTACACCTTGCGTGGGTTCTGCGGACAAGGAGGCGAGTAATGGCGAGATAACGATCTCCATGGGCAACGCGCGAAAGTCGAGGCCGTTGCGATCGGAGATGTTACTTTATGTTTTGAGAGAGCAGTTTAGTTTTAAAGGCGTTTTATATGTGCGGATTTTCGGTGGAACCTTGTTTCGTTTGAAACTATTTACTCATGGATATTACATTATTTTTGATAGTGGTGTTTCTATCATAAGAAATGACGAAGTTATCTGTGTTGGCACTTTATATAATTAAGCTTTATCTATTTCGCAAAACATAATACCTATAACTATGTTGCATCTTCTTCAAACCCTAGAAAGAGAAAGTTTTCTTAGCAAGATGACCCCACATTTCTCACGGCATCTTAGATTAGGTCACATCAATCTAAATAGGATCCAAAATTGGCTAAGAATGGGCGTTGGGTAATCTCACAAGTAACTCCATTCCCGCCTACGAATCACTGTATAGAAGGTAAGATGTCGACCAAATCCTTCAAAGCGAAGGGTTATAGAGCCAAAGAAATGTTAGAGTTAGTCCATTCGACTGTGTGGACCGATGTCCACACAGCTCGTGGAGAATGCAGTATTTTGTCACTTTCATTGTGATTACTCGAGGTGCGGATACGTATACCGCCCACCGCAAGTCTCGAATGCTTTGAGAAATTCAAAGAGTTTAAGGCGGAAGTGGAGGCGAAGCTTGGTAAGAGATCAAGTCATCGAGGTCTGATCGCGGTGGCGAATACCTCGATGTGAGTTCATGGACTATATAGTGAAGTATGGGATTACCTCGGTAGCGACTTCACCGGGCACACCACAACAAAATGGTGTGTTAGGCGAAGAAATAGGACTCTTTTAGAAATGGTTAGATCAATGATGAGTTATGCAACATTGCCTATTTAGATTACGGGGTATGCCTTAGAAGCGGCGACATACTTGCTAAATCTAGTACCATCAAGTCGATCGAAAAGACCCGCTTCGAGTTGTGGTTTGGTATGAAGCCCGTTTAAACCACATAAGGATATGGGCGATCCGGCTGCGTCTTTGAACAAGAAGGCCCGACAAGTTGGAGGCTAGATCCGACGCAAGGTGTTTATTGGATATCCTAGAGGAGCGAAGGTGGTTTATTCTATAGTCCTAAGGATCGGAAGGTCGTTATTAGCACTAATACCCGTTTCTTAGAAGAGGATTATATGAAGAATCATAAGTCCAAAGTTGAAATCATTCTTGAAGAATTAGAAGATGATCGTATTCGCCACAGTTAGGCTAAAGGTGCGAGATGTCGAGTCTAGTGGGAGGATCGACACGAGATACTTCAAGAAATTGAAGTGGATCGAGTTCCAGGAGATACCGACCGTCTGAGTGGTACTAACCCGAGCAAGTTGTGCGAGATAAAGAACCACAAGTTTACGCACCCACCGCGTTGCCATAGTGCATAGAGAACCTCGTCGTAGTGGGAGGTTGTTCGTCAACCCGAGTGATTTATGTTCGTGGGAGAATCTTGGTTTAGTCGAGAAGCGAGCAGCAATAATCGACCCATGGACATACTGAGGGCGTCTGAGACATTGATGCAAGATCATGGCACACCGCTATGGACTTAGAAATGGAGTCCATAACGGCTATGGATGTATATGAAAAGACACCTCTACCAGATGGTAAGGAAGCCGTAGGCGATGAGTGGATATACAAAAGGAAGAGAGATTACGATGGAGAGGTTTCGACTTTTAAAGCCGGGCTTGTGGCGAAAGGGTACACTCAGTTGAGGGCATCGATTTCGATGAGACCTTTTACCAGTAACAATGCTCAAGTCCATCGAAATTCTTCTCGGCCATAGCAGCCCACTTGAACTAGAGGTTTGGCAAATGGATGTTAAAACCGCTTTTCTAAGCGGTTACCTTGAGGAAGGTAGAGACATCTATATGCGTGAACCCGAAGGTTATGTGGTAAGGGTGAAGAGCATCTAGTATGGAAGCTTAAGAAGTCCATTTATGGACTTAAGCGAACCTCCGATCATGGAACTTACGCTTTGACGAGGTGGTAAAGTCCTATGGATTTACCCGGTTACCTAGCGAGAGTTGTGTGTATCGGTTAGATGTCAACGGTGATGTGGTATTTCTTGCACTTTATGTAGATGACATTCTTCTAGTTGGCAACAACGTGAAGTCTGTTTGTTTGGTATGATTTTGTGATGATTCTTGGTATTGTTTTACATGTCATTTTCTATGGTTTGTCCTATTTATGCCTTTGGTTCGAGTAATATTTATCGATTCGGACTTACTTTGTTCGTCTCGATGTTTTGTAGGAAAACGGTAGAAAATAGGATGAATTGGATCTGCCAAGGATAAAATATAATTAAAGAGCATTTCGGCGGGGAGTTCGTGGCGAAAACCGTGCGTAACCGGAGTTCGAGAAGAAGGAGAGCGGGTCGAGCGACCAAAGTCGCGCCGACGCACGCCGTCGCATGGCGCGCGCCCGCGGCTACGCCCGCCCAACACGGCTCACTCCGGCGGCCAATTTCGCCATGCGCTCACAACTCAGCGCCCGGCTCGAGCGCCAGCATGCCCGCCTCGCCCGCGCCCGCGCGCGTCCTCGGTGGCGCTCGGGCCAGCCAGGCGCTTCACCAATTCGGCGCTCGATTCTGCCGGCCGGCGCACCAACTCCTTCGTTCGCGTGCCGCACGCCCTCCGCGTCTGTCGGGCGCATGGTGGCTGGCGCCCGCCAAGCAGCCAGCGCGCAGCGCCTTCTCCACCAGCGCATGCTGCTTCCGCTTGTCAGCCCGCGAGCACTCGGTACTCGCACCGCCCATGGCATGCCCCGCTGCGCCAGCCTTCATGACGCGCCAGCTCTTCGTGAGCGCTGAACGCCGCCCCACTCTGCGCACTCCTCAGCCAGCGCGGCGTTCGGCACCTAGCTATTACCACCACAATATCAATCAGCAGCGACCTAATGAGAAATTGAGGAAAATAAGTAAAGAAAAAAGATGATTGCAAATAAAATCACAACATTTGGACTTTGTCCCCTTGGGGTGACTAGTGGTGGTCAGGCCAAAGGTTTTAGTTTGGCTCTCACCAATATCTCTTTATATAGATTGAGACTTTGACATCTAATTTTTCAAGTGATTATGAGTTTTTCAGACTCGTATAAAAAAATAGTCATACTTTTGAATCTATCACATCTAATTTTATACGTATAATTTACTCGTCATATATGGTTAATGTTAATTTACAAATTATTGTATTATAAAAATGAGTTTTTTAAACTTGTGTAAAGAATTAGAAGGGGTAAATTTACTACAAAAAGAAAAAAAACATTGAAACACTTTAATAGTTTAGGACTATTCAACTCGGTACGAGTGTTGATATTTCATTTCCAATTATATATCTTTAAAGAAGAGTATAAAAAATTGTTGTTACTTGAAATAATAATTATGCTTTAGAAAGTTTCGTGAGTGCCTGTTGTGATGTCCAGCTGTGCCAGGAAATGGAGAGCTGTTCGACCATTGTCATCCTGCATTTCCGCGAGATTTTCTTTCTTATCCAATATTATCAAAGCCACATCTGCACAATAAGATATATATGAGTTAATAATAATAATAATAATAATAATAATAATAATAATAATAATAATAACAGTAATAATAACAATAATAATAATAGTAATAAGAAGAAGTATCTTACCAAACATTTTGCTGGTTATAGCGACTAGCAAGATATTAAACCATTCTTCATCCTCGACATGTCCAAACTCAAATTCACGTAGAAAATACGAAACTATTTCTGCGTTTCCATAGGAAATCGCAAGCGTGAACGGCGTTGTTCCGTACCAGTTTTGTACATTGGCGACAAATGGATTGGCCTTAATCATTATACCAACAAGTTCGACATTACCGGCCATTGCCGCATAGCAACATGCTGTGTAACCATTACCATCGTACAACTCTAACATTTCCCATCCCACCTTTTCAATTAGGTTTTCTACGAATTCTGTGTGTTTGCCGGAAACAGCTAGATGAAGAGCTCTATCGCCATCTTCCGATATCTCTACCCAACCTAAATCCTTATCCATTCTCAAAAGCGTTTCAGCTTCTGCCCAATCGCCTTCGGTTGCAGCTTTATACATTGCAGCTTTATGATCAGTATTCTCCGTTCCTGTATTCATTTATAATGGAAACAACTTTAATTGTGAACAGAAATGCAATATGTACGATTTTATTTATTTATTTATTATTTCTTGTTAGAGTTTGTTTAACTCTGATCCAATCTTCTAATTATATGGAGTTAGTTATTTTTAGGGTTTTACCTTTTCTTCACTTTGGTGTGTGCAGGTTACTGATGTTACGTTGGATGCAATGGTAACACACCAAAGAGCATGAGAATCAGATCAAAAGAAATAAGGATGGAAGAAATCAGTTATTCGGTTTCCTATTTTCCAATAGCAAGTTGAGAGACTAACGTCACGACTAACTTACATCCTAGTGGACCAAAACGTGGTCCAAGATGTGCAGTCGAATGCATCTCAACTCCTATCTAAGGAGAGGTAAATCGGCAACAGAAGATACGCAATCCTTGAATATTTATCTGAAGATCTGTTTCTGTCATTGAGTCTGTTTTCATAACGTTTTCGATAACACACGAGTGTTTTAGTTTCTAATTATTTAGGAAGTGTGTCCTTTTTAATACACGAATGGTGTGAGGAAATCTTTAGTATTTTCATACATTTTCATAGTTAGGTTTCGACTCAAAGTGTCCGACTTCATCTTGTGATAAAGTAGTGAGTTTTTATGAAGTTCACTGTACATTTATAGTGAATATTTTCTCCATACTTGGCATCTAGAGATTATAATTTTAATTTGTAGAAAAGTTCTTCAGTGTCCTTCAAGTTTTTAATTCCACTATTTTACTCTGTGTGTGGATAACAATCTACACAACAGTTCTGTATTTAGGCGAAGCGACACTTTCAATTGGTATCAGAGCTTACACTCGATACACTAAGTGAGATCCTGTCAGGTATCTTCACTGTTGTCTCACCATGGATCCAAACAACGCTGGTTACTATCGACCACCAATATTGGATGGATCGAATTATTCGTACTGGAAGACAAGAATTCGCTCTTACATCAAATTCATTGATGTGAAAGAATGGCAGTCCGTGGAAAACGGGTGGTCAGTCCTAAAGACCACCGATGCTCAAAATGGATATGAGATCAGGTTGACGATGCAAACTTCAACGAGAAGGCCATCAATGCCATTTGCGCATCCGTGGACATGACAATGTTCAAATTGATCAAGAACAGCCTGCTTGAGAAAGATGCTTGAGATGTGCTACAATGGCATTGTGAGGGTGATTCAAGTATAAAGGAGTCTCGACTTCGCATTCTCTCTTCTAAATTCGAGAAGAAGCGAACATCAACGACTACACCAAGAGGATTTTGGATATCGCCAATGAATGTCAAGATCTTGGTGATCTGATCAGCAACAAGTTGCTGGTTTCCAAGGCTCTTCGAACCTTACCCGCGAGATTTAAGATGAAGGTCACAGCTATTGAAACATCTCAAACGGTTGCAGCCATTGAGTTCATGGACCTCATGAATTCACTCAAGAGTATGAGATGAATCTAGAGGAGAAATGTGTAATCAATAAGAAACCGACTGTTGCCTTCACTGCTAGCGCAACATCCAGTGGAACATCGCGGGAGATCATTGAGTTGGATGATGAAGAGGAGTTTCATGAGATCAATGCTGGTGATGATGTTGCTATAATCACCAGAAAATTCAACACTATGCTAAGAAAGATGAGCAAGGCGAAAGTTCAAGCTAGGCATATGGATCAAGACCATCGAATGGTAGAATATCCGCCTTCAAAGCAACAAAGCTTCACTCCACCAAGACCAGCGAGGAAGTCATTTTCCTTAGACACGTTTAGGTATGATTCCTCCAATATTGATAGTATTCACTGCCGTGAATGCAAATGATATGGACACTATGTAAATCAAAGTGCGAACGCACTAAGAAAGCGAGGAAAATCATATTGAGTATCTGGAGTAATGATGAAGCTGAATTCTTCAAAGAGATAAATAAAGATAGCGACGCTGCGACCAGCTCTGTTGCCACAACACTCCACGTCGTAGTCGCCAAAACACTATCAAACGATGAGAAAGATGCATTCAGTTTTGATCCAGTATCAAACAGGTATAGTCGTGACTATTACTCAAGTTTGTTTTGCTTAAATGCTCTTGTGAATGACAAGATTGTGAGGGCGATTATGATGACGACACTATCGCCCTGGTACAAGAGTTAAAAAAGCTATAAGACGTGCTGCTCGAAAAGTTAAAAGATAAAGTCGAGACCTTGAGCTCACATCATGAGTATCTCACCAAGTTTGATGAGAAAAGCGATAAATGAATTTTCGTAGGATACTCTCAAAATAATCAAGCATACCAAGTATATAATCTGAGAATACGTACCATTCAAGAGTCCGTAAATCTTATTTTTGATGATCTTTCTAATCTCACAAGAAAAAGGGAAGAGGAGAATGTGGCTGACTTGATGGAAAGTTCAGAGAAGCATGTCTAATAGGATGATAGCAGCAATGACACCACCACTTTGAAGCCACACAACATCCGAAGGCTCTAGTGACATAGAGGATGGATCTGAGATTGACGTCCAACGATAAGAAGGACGAGATCCTCCAGGACGGATACGTAAGAATCACCCAATCTCTCAAGTCATAGGTGATGTTCAAGATGGTGTTTGGACACGAGGTACAACACCATTAAACTACACAGAGATGGTATGTCTTTCATCCACATGTGCGTCAATGCCAGGTTATATATGCTTTATCTCTAAAATTGAGCCTAGGAATATAAAAGATGCTTTGGGTGATGAGTTTTGGATTATTGCTATGCATGATGAACTTAACTAGTTTGTTCGAAATGATGTTTGGTACCTTGTACAGGAATGTTATCGGAATAAAGTGGATATTCAAGAACAAATCGGATGAATTTGGTGTGATAATTCTCAACAAAGCTAGACTCATCGCACAAGGATACACTCAAGTGGAAGGCATAGACTTTGACGATACATTTGCTCCTGTGCAATGAGTCCATACGGTTGCTCATAGTCATTGCATGTTATTTGAACATCAAACTATATCAAATGGATATCAAATGAGCATTCCCAAATTGAGAACTCAAAGAGGAGGTATACGTCGAACAACCTAAAGGATTTGAAGATCCACATAAACCTAACCATGTTTTCAGGTTGAAGAAAGCATTATACGGTCTTAAGAAAGTACCAAAAGCATGGTATGGTCATTTAACAAGATTCTTAATTGATTTCGGGTTTGTTCGAGGGAATGCTGATAGAACATTGTTTATCAAACGAAAGCAGCACAACATTATGTCGATGATATGATTGTTGGTTCTACTTCACAAACAATGCTTGATGAGTTTGCAGGTGCTATGTCTTCGAAATTTGAGATAACCATGGTAGGAGAACTAACGTATTTTTTAGGTCTCAAAGTCAAGCAAATGGATGATGGAATTTTATGTTCCAAAGCAAGTATCACGAGGATATGGTTCGAGTTCGATTTGGAAGGAAGCGAAGCATATGAAACGCATGATGGGGTCAAGTGATAAACCCGACCGGAGATGATCTTGGCAAGGATGTTGACCCAACACTCTGGATCAATTATACGAAGTCTCCTATATCTCACAACTATATGACCGGATTTAATGTTCGGCATGTGTGTTTGCGTCAGGTACCAAGCTAAGCCTAAAGTGTCACATCTAAAGGTTGTTAAACGTGTTATCAGGTATGTTTCTAGAACACTGAACCTTGACATTTTCTTTTCAAAAGACACGAACATCGGGCTGGGGATACTGATGGTAGAAAGAGTACGTGTGGGGGATGTTTTTATCTTGGAAATAATTTAGTGTCTTGGCATAGTCGTAAGAAAAATTATGTTTCTCTTTCCACTGCTGAGGCTGAATATGTAGCAGCGTGAAGTTTTTGTACACAACTACTTTGTTTAAAGCAAATGCTTAATGACTATGTGTTGCGAGCACTGAGCTTCTAGTATACTGTGATAACATAAGTGCAATTAACATCTCTAAAAATCATGTTCAACATTCTAGGACGAAACATATTGATATACGACACCACTTTTTATAAGAGGTTTGGTAGAGGATGAGGTAATCAAGTCAGATTATGTAAAAATCGAAAACCAAATCGTTGGTATTTTCACAAAGCCCCTAGATCACTAGAGATTTACGAGTCTTCGTAGATCTTTTGATTTTTGCTCTCGCCAATAAGCTTGAACATATTTGTATATATCACAAAAAATAGAAAAATCCGAAAGTGATACAACTATTTATCTTTGATAATACTTACTGTGTTCGGAATTGTTATCTAACATGTTCTCCTAACAGACAGCTCAACATGATGAAGAATATTTAGTAATACAGAAAAACACCAAAGTAGTTTGGGGGGCATGGCGTTCGCGGCGGCAATGCTACCTTACAAAATGGTGCATCCATGATTGCTTTCGAAAGCCTAGACTCGGGGCACAAAGTTCACCACGTCGGTGCTCTCGTGTCAACAGTGGCAATCGGATTTTACATAGGACTGTATTTATATGTGCTATTCTGATAAGCTGGGCCTATATTTATGGAGATGTTAAGATAACATCTGGAAAGATACCCCTAAAAGTTCGTGATAAATCCTAGAATTTTTGGTATATTTGGTTTGATCCCCTATTTTTGGTGAGATTTCAGCGAAAAACGGTTGAGTTGTTGACACATATATCTTAATTATATTATATCTCAACTAACTATCATTTATCTCCTATTTTAGTGGTTGTATATATCTGTTTTTTTCGTGTTTGATCCAAATGTCTGAAGCACTACCTATAAAGCTGCGAGACTGACACATACAACATCATTGTGTTAATTACAACTTGTTTACTCAGTGCAAATTACAGAAAACGTTTTAGCTTATTTATCTCGAATAAATTGGTATTTTTAACCTTATTTTTCGAAATTGATCCAGCCATAACAGCACTTCTTACAGGTTTAGCTAGATTTCTTAAAAAATCACCCCAACTCTAGGAAGCCGTGGCATATGCTCAAAAGCCAACAACTGAGCCAACAACGAGCACAACATCGACAACGACACAGAAAAGAACACTCGCCATGCAAGAGGCACCCCTTCAGCCAACTCTCTTACAAGTTGTATATCAAGAAAAGGTCGAGCCATCTCGACCTAGGGCTTCACCAAAAGAAAAAATGGGAGAAAGTGAAACGATCGTCAAAGGCAACCTGAAGATCAGAACGGATACCACGACAACAACGGCTTGGAGGATAGAAATCTTCGGTACATATCAACATTACCGGTGATTCTCTAGAAACATCTCCACCTTCGAAAATCTCCAAAGGAAAAACTTCATCTCCTGTTCAGAAGAACGGGCTATGCTCTGCCACAGAGGTTGCTGCCTTCCGTGAGGGCTTAACAGCTTCCGAATCATCCACTGAATCACATGGTCCAGCTTCAGGGTCTCATAGTGACTCTTCGGATCCTCATGAAGAGACCTTAGTTTCTAAATCAAAGGATGAAAGTGGTCATCCACCGTCAAAGTCAAGTGACGAAAATATACCCTTGGGTGAAGTTCTTCAGAGAATGAAGAAAGTTGCAATCAAAGAAGGAAAACGAAAATAAGTGCTCCAGAAATCATTGTACCTACTACTGAACCCGTTGTTCCGCCAACTGTTTTCCGACACCAGCTCCAGACACTGTTTCGCAGACACCACCAAGTCTCTATTCAGAGAAAGAGAACTGGGACTCTAGCTCGGAAAACGCTTCTATGTTCGATGATTCTGATGTTGATGCTGAAAGAGCCCTTTCATACAAGTTCTACTGGAATGAGGCGAAAAAATGATGGTAATAATTTAAGCACTTAAAGTGCTTAAATGAAAGAAAAATTGATGAGGTATCTTTCTCTCAACACAATCTCATCGAGTTCTTTAAGGTAAGAGGGCTCTTAAAGACATTTATAACTATATATCCCTATCCAAAGAATGTCATTCGTCATGTTTATGCAAATTTGGAAAAATCTTTCGTTGACTATACATCTAACAAGTATTGTAAGGTGTATTTCAGACAAAAAGTTTTTAACATTTCAGCATGTGAAATTAATGTTGTCTTTGGGATAAATGAGTTGATAAATGATGTTGTTGTTGAGGACTACGATCTCGTAGCACGGGAAATAACAGGAGGCAGGATCAGAAATTGGAAAAATTCAATGTCAAGTGAAAGCCTAACTTATCTTCATTCAATGTTATATAAGATAATGACCTCTAATTGGATTTTGTCATCAAACAACACAATTGTGACGATGCCCCATAGTGTTCTGCTTTACAAGCTTGGAAAAGGATCCCCTTCCATTTTGGCAAACTTGTTGTGGAGCAAATTGGAGCAGTTGCTGGATGGCCACACCCTGGTTTACTACCGTTTTCCTCTCCGCTATACCAACTGTTGAAGAAGCAGGACCTCCCGGATGGTGCTCGCGATGCACTATTCGATGACTTTCAGTAGTTCACCATCGATGTCGCTTTTTACAGGTAACAAACTTCCAAATTTACCCTGGACTAACCCATCAAAGAAAAATGTTGAATAGGGATCGAAAACTGCCTCTGAAGAGATGGTTTCACTGCCGAAATCAATGGTGTGTTCCATGCTTGAACATATTCAAAAATTGGAACTGACCTTGATGATTGTCATCGTAGTGCCCGCTTAGAGCTCACAGGGTTAAAGATTGATGTGCTGAGTCTTCTTTCTTCACAAAAAAAGGGGAGTGAATACAGGGGAAAAATCAACTAAAGATAGTGCATGTGGTTCAAGCAAAAGTGGCACAATGATGATGGAGGAAGACATAATGGAGTGAAGATGAAGTTGTGTTTCTTTTTAAACTGATTTGAATTAATGTGTTTAAAACATGGTTTCTGGTGATGTTGGACATCTTTTTTTTAATGTCTCAGTTTGATGGATGGTTTTTTGCTGATAGATGCTTTTGAAAGATGATTGTCTGATGGATACTTATGATTTGCTATTCTATGGTTTTCTGATATGTTTGCTTCTCTGATGTTTACTCTGTTTGGATGTTCTGCTGCTTACTATGTTGCGGGAACTGTTTTGATGCCATTGTGGTAAACAGGAGGAGAATATTTGCAGGATGAGTATATATTTTGTAGATATTCTTATGTTTGGGATACAAGGGAGTATTGCATATATACTGTAAAATATGTTTATATATACAAGTTTTGTGAAGAAAGGCAAAAGGAGGGAGTTTGTTAGAGTTTATTTAACTCTGACCGAATCTCCTCATTGTATGGAGTTAGTTATTTTTAGGGTTTGCCTTTTCTTCAGTTTGGTGTGTGCAGGTTACTGATGTTACGCTGGATGCGATGGTAACACACCGAAGAACATGAGAATCAGATCAAAAGAGATAAGGATGGAAGAAGTCAGCTATTCGATTCCTATTTTCTAGGAACAAGTTGAGCGACTAACTGCCACGACTAACTTACATCCTAGTGGGCCATAACGTGGTCCAAGACGTGCAGTCGAAGGTCTCTCAACTCCTATATAAGAAGAGGTAAATCGACAGCAGAAGATATGCAATCCTTGAAGATTTATCTGAAGATTTGTTTCTGTCGTTGAGTCTATTTTCATAATATTTCCGATAACACACGAGTGTTTTAGTTTCTAATTATTTTAGAAGTGTGTCATTTTTAGTACAAGAGTGGTGTGAGGAAATCTTTAGTATTTTCATACATTTTCATAGTTAGGTTTCGACTCAAAGTATCCGACTTTATCTTGTGATAAAGTAATGAGTTTTTGTAAAGTTCAATGTACATTTATAGTGAATATTTTTGCCATACTTAGCATCTACATATTATAATTTAAATCAGAAAAGTTACTTCATTGTTCTTCAAGTTTTTAATTACTGTTTTAATCTATATGTGAATAACAGTCTACACAACAGTTATGTATTTAGATGAAGCAACACTTTCATTTCTGAACAGATTCATATAATATTACTGAAAATATATGAGTATTCAGTATTATCTCAGTTGATCTCACTAATAAACTATATATTTATTAAAAACCAAATAAAATTATTAGTGATAATTGTGAAGAACCATATAAATTGTTACTTATATATAGTGTCAACTCCTAGTTATTTTGTCTGTGATTTGTAAATTGGACCCCCTAATAAATCTCCTTATACCTTTATACATTTAATTTTTCATGACAACCTGATATCCTTTTAATGAAAACTAATACCTTATCGTATCACTTTTTATTGAATTGTCTTAAGAAAACTATGCACATATAAATTTAATTCAATATATCTTAAGATTAGAATATTTCAACAAAATATGCATGCAGGGGGGCAGTGGATCAGATTAATTTAATCGCTTTCAACTTTTATTTTATTTTATTTTCTTCATTAGGGAGCTATATTTTTGCCTTCAATACACAAAGTGTTTTAGGAACGACTTTCTAAAACTAGGTATGTAGCTAATGTAAGTTTTTAATATACTAAGTCAAAGTGACTTTTTTTCACAATGATCTCTATCTGAATTGCAATTAGAACGACACTAACTACATGAAAATCATTTACAAATTTAACTTAAGTACTATTAAATAAAACATCGATATTCAAGTCATATAATATGTATCCCAACTAGGGCTGTAAATGAGCCAAACTATTCGTGAGCTATTTGGAGCTCGATTCGATAAAAGTTCGTTCGAGTTTGTTTAGTGAAGCTCGTTAGCTAAACAAACCAAGCTTGAGCATGATAGTATTCGGCTCGTTAGCTCGTGAACAAGTTCGTTAATAGATTTAACTTAAAAATATAAAATTATTAACTAGATACAATTATTTTCTTTCTATAATTAGTAATAATTTTGTTAAATCTCTTAACTACTTTTATTTGTTATAAGAAATTAATAAATATATTATGTTATTGTGGATAAAATAATTTATTTTAAAATAAAATAATCAATATTCTAAATATATATCTAAATTTGGAAAGTTATTTTGGGTTCGATTAAAGCTCGAATAGGCTCGTGAGCTCGAAATATTCGATAAATAAAATTCGAGACTCGACTAAAACTAAACAAACCAAGCTCGAGATGTTGTTCGTACTCGATTGATTCGATTACACCCCTAATCCCAACTAATAGTATACGTTCAATTATGGAAAATCTACTTATTTTACTATTTAAGAGTGGGAATATGGTATAATTTTTATTTACGATATACATTGCGAAGACTAAGAGCTTCTAAGCACATTAAAATGATATATTTAGAGAAGAAAATGACCTTCTGCAGTGTGACGATATCCATTACCTTGTGTTTCCAGCGGCCGGTCGTCCTCCGCTTCAGTCGTGGTCGTCGGTGTTGCTGCGGCATCTCCTACTACAGGAATTGCGATCTCCATTCCAGCTTCAGTATTCACCGATAATATTCCAGTATCTCCGACTGAAAATGTGTGGATTTCTTAAGTTTTTTCAAAAAATAATGTAATTTACGATCTATATTTGAAGGCATTAATCTTTTCGGAGGAAAAAGAAAAATTACCTTGTGCAGTCTGATATTCATTAGATTGTGTTTCTTGAGTGGTTGTTGGAATGGGAATTGCGATCTCATTTCCAGCTTCACTATTCATCGTTATTGCTTTAATTTGTCGAGGCTGAAAATTTAGCAAGTAAAAGTTTTTCTCTTGATCAATTTAAGTGTGCCCCATATATTATCAACTTGAAAGTCGCAAGAATATCCAAAAAATAAACTTAGTCTGACTGAAGAAACGTGGGCAGTTGGCATTTATTATTTTAGCTGGCATGGAATCAACTGTACTTTTTATATACTATAGAAGCTCACAAGTCAACGAAGCTTATTGCTGAACGAAATTGGAAATGTTATGATTTCAAAATTCAAAAGGTGAGGTTCTAATAATAATATTAAAAAGTTCGTAAGTTATTATAAATTTAGGTAAACGTGCGTTGGAGGATTTTCCAAGAAGCACGACATGGACGAAGAAGATGACAGATTCTTGCATGCTCAACCCCAATTCAGAAGTTTTTCCGTGGTAGTCGCTTATGCCTTCACCATATCACGAGGATAAAATCAAGACTGGGATACCAATTCTTCAAGACCTATAGTTCATACGTTTCGTTGTACTAGCGAAAGGATACAAGCATCGTAAGAGTAAAATGACTCTTAATAAATATATTCATCATGTGCATGTTTTTTTATCAATTTAATACTGAAATTTAATTAAAGTAGCGTCACGTGACTTCGAGCCCGGCACCTTTAGCGCCGAATATTAACAACTCTACCACTAGCTCAACACACGCACACTTCATCATGTGCATGTTATATATTCAGCATGTGCATGTTATATTTTTTATTATAAATTAAAACATTACATATATATCTTAATATGACCTAATACCTACTACACCATCTTCCAGCCGTGTTTATTTGTCTTATGTTTGCTTGAATATGTGGTCAAACTGAATTGGAGATTCGACAATCTAACTAACGTTTGTTAAGATCCATTGACAATAAGTTTTCCATTCAGACTTAACCATAATTTTTCAGTTCAGACCCACTCTTTAAAGCTGGTTGCAGTAATAATAATAATAATAATAATAATAATAATAATAATAATAATAATAATAATAATAATAATAATAATAAGTTTTACTGTAGTTGACATGTTATGGATGGAGAAAACGGTTTATAAATTGAGCGATATTTTACGTAGTTCTTGTTTTCTAAATTACGTACGCTAAATTATTCTTAATATTTTATGTTATCATGTTTCTGCAAAAATGAATCTACCATGATTTCATGAAATTTATAAGAGCTTAGGCAAGTGGCTAGTAATTTTTTTTTAAATCAAGTAGTTGATAATTAATATTCTACTTAAACAGATTTAGGTCATTTCTGTGTAAATTATACTGAAATTCATTATACTTCCGGATTTTATTTATATAGTTATTTTTAATTAAACTCACCTACAGTTCGGATTTCTTTTTTGTTGGCCCAAGTTATTTGGGCACATTAATAATGGAAGTATAAGCTTGCTTCAAGCTTAGTCTTGATTAGAGCCGACACAATAGGCCCGGCTTCATGGGCTGCCTGGCCAATACTCGGGGTTTGGGCTAGGTTGGGCTTCAAAATTATACGTCCAAAAAAAATCGAGCATAAAAAGTCGGGCCAAAAAAACCCCGGGCTGATGGGCTTCGGGCCAAAAAAGCCCAGGGTTTTCGAGCTAAAAAGTGTGCCCGGTAAATATATCTTTATTACTATTTTATTTATCTTTATTTTTTTTGTCTTTCTTCTTATCTTTCCCTTTAATTCTTTTTTAAAGTTGTTTATTGTTTTATTTTATTATTTACTATTTTAGATTATAACTCCATTGCTTTAATTTATTTTTTGTTTTATTAATTTTAAACATTAATTTTGTTATTGTTGATGTTAAATTACTAGTTTCTAGAAATTAAAATATTATTTTACATAATTCTTTATTTTTTTACAATTAACTATGCAATTTTATAGGTTACAAAATGGAAAATTGAGCAGGCTTAGCCCGCCTGCCCGACAACCCTCCCGAGGTTGGGCTGAGATTCATATTTAGTAGCCCAATTATTTTCCGGCCCGGCCCGGCCCGGCCCGATCCAAAAAAGTGTAAAAGCGCGATAGGCATGACCAGGCCAGTCCTGCCCGCTACTTTTGTCACCTGTAGTCTTGACAAGGTATTAAAATGATGAATAGCATGCACTAGGAGGAGAAAAATGATAGTTTTTCTACGACTAAGCAAAATGAATTTGAGGTATAACCATATCTCTTAAAATGGGATTGAAATCGTTATATTGAATAATGACTAATGTGAATTTAGAGGAATTTTCTAAAAATGTTATGAGGTTTGAGCAATGCTTAGTCTCATTAAGAAAAAAGGAAAATCAGTGAAGAAATATGAATTGATGAACCAAGGTTTCCCAGGGAAGAAGTAACGTGAACTAGTAAAGTTGATGCAAAAACCGTAGAAAGTCCAAATCCTAAAAAGTTTAAAAGGCTATCGAGTCCGTCGTCGTTAATCCGATGTTTTTTCGCAAAGCTCGAACGTAGTACTGAACTAGTTTCTTATGTAAAGTTGAAGCATGAAAGTAGCTGATAGAGACGGAAGAAGAGACACCCGTGAAAAAGAATGATAACACATTATGTGGGTTTTCTCCTCAAGGATAAAATAAAATGAAAATCTTCCATTTACGATGTTTATTGAAATGAAGTTGAAAGGAAAGTGAGACAATTTTACTATTAATTATCTGCCCAAAAATATTTAAGTTTTATGAATGTGCCTATCTGTGTTGGTTCACCAACGAAAATGATAATCGACATGGCACACCGTGATATATATGGATCATATGGACATAAAATGAGACTAACTACTCGACCTTTATGGAAAATAACATAAATGTTTGACAAAGACATGCCTTTCGTGTAAAACCCATGTGTGTTACTATTCGAGACAAGACAATTTAACCGATAAATTAATGGATGTTTGGCATTACCATTGATCATTTTTATACTTACTGTATGTTTGTTTTTAAATGTGCAGGTTGAGCAAATGATGGAATGAAGACGTGTTGAGCGAAAAATCTATTTTGCCGTTGATTTATAATAGAACCTTGAATATACATCTTCATATGTATACCTCACACGTATTATCGCTACAAAACTCTAAGTTATGTTATTATGATTATGTCAGATGAACAAGTCCTTTCGCCAGACCAGTCAAACTCTTTCTTTAAGGATCTGATAGATTAGACTCAAATGTGTAACTATACCATATTGATCATTAAGATCACTATGCTTTTATAAATGCCATTATTTCTCTTGAATGTATGATACAACAGTACAACGCCCATTTCTTTCCCTCTTCTTAATTCTCATCCCGAGTAATAGCTTCAGCTAAGTTGTCCTTAGGGATAGCGGACTGTTACAATGCACCTTGCTTCTGATATCTATTAGTGTTTCCATTATAGGACTGTTGTTTCCCAACATTTATGCCAATTTGATTATGCAAATTACAGTGGCTATTATTGACTAACTTATGATCTTCAACTTGCATAATCATAGAGAAAGCTCTACCCACACTATGTAAAGGATCTAGAACCAACAATTGACTTCTAGCACTTTCATACCATCATGCAATCCAAGTAGAAACTGCATCAAATCTCTGATTTATTCTCTTTTTTTTTGGTCAATTAATACAGAAATTTTAAAGGTTGCGTCACGGTGGACTCGAACCCGAGACCTTTGGCCTCGGGCATTAACCACTCTACCACTAGACCAACACACACATCTAGTTCATCCCACATAGCATACAAGTTGTTGAAATAAACTAACACTGTTTGATTACCTTGAGTATAACTATTGATTTCGCGTTGTAATCTATAGATTTTTGCACCATTATATTGCTTAGTCCAAATCGTTCTTTTAATGCATCCCAAAGTTTCTTAGTATGGTCAATATGTACAAAAGCATTAACCAATTCTTTTGGGATGAAGTTAATGATCCACAAAGACACCATGTAATCAGTTTTGATCCACGCCTTATAATATGTTTAATTAATGCTAGGCTTAGGCAGAGTACCATCAAGCAGTTCAAGTTTACTCTTAGCACTTAGGGCAACATTGTGTAGTTGTAAAATCGCGATGATTTGTGTGTGTGTGTTGGCCTAGTGGTAGAGTGGTTAATGCCCGAGACCAAAGGGCTTGGGTTCGAGTCCACCGTGACGCAGCCTTTAAAATTTCTGTATTAATTGATCAAAAAAAAAAAAAAAAATCGCGATGATTTGATATAGTTGCATTTACTAGGTTTGCATTTCGACGATGATCGTCACATGCTTCTTCCTCTAGATTTTTAGTTCCATCATGTGACGCTCCCTTACCGAAATCATCGTGTTGCATATCAGGATCTCTATTTTCTTTGTCAACTAAAACATTCAACAACACTTGCTGATTTAATTTCTCGACATTAGAGAGATAAAAGAGAAAAAGAATTAAGAAGATTGGATCAAAATTCATGTTCTAGATACCATGAAGAAGTCGTAGATGAACAAAAGAATATTCCATTCAACTAAGCGAAGAGAGAATTAGAGCTAAAGTATCAATTAATAGTTCATCGCCCAAAATTGTTTGTGTAGGTGTGTTTCTCTTAATTATACAAAAAGAAAAGAGCGTAGACATGTCTCTGTTAGTAACTAAAGCTAATCTCCACTGTTGAAGCGAATAAAAGACCAACGGTTATTATTGCTTCTTTACTGAGATACATGCATCGAGTCTTCAGTAGTTAACTCATCTTCAATATAAAAGCAGCTCTCAGCTGCTAACTACCTGACTCCTTCACACCTACGGTGGATTCGATCAGACTTTCTATACTCTAGAAGAAAGGCGACTTCTCAATTTTTGTTTTATTCAGAGTTGGAGCTTTTATTTTCTCAACCTGCAACGTCTCAGGGTTTTGTATCACAACCCGACTCGGCTAATCCCGAATGACTGCCTTATCGGACCGCGACTTGAGGTTGGATTAAAGAAGCGGGAAAGAAAGGGGGAATCTTAGTGTTGATTTCTAACCCATATAATTGGTAAGGAAACATGAGTAAATACAGAAGCATAAGTAATATCGAGATCATAAGTGAATAAGTTGAGTATAAGATCGATTCAGAGGGTCTGACCAAACAGTAGTTGATTATGTAATCACTACTAGAATATTCAAGAGTTCAACATATATCTAGAATTCAAAAGAGTTTAAAGAGTTTGCAGCGGAATAAACGTGTGAGATATGCATATGAAGATGCATTCTCAAGGTGAACCAAAGATGTTCAATTCTCATTGACAAAAGAAATCTTGCTCAACTCCATTCCGCTCCATCACCAGCTCAACCTGCACATCAAAAACGAATATGCATGGCTAAGTACAAAGTACTCAGTGGGCACATGCCAAAATATTTTATATTTTCTTCACGAAATTGTGCTGCCGCATCCACAGTAAGACACAAGGGTTTTATTTGAAAGACCTTGTGCTTACTAAACAATTTCAATTATTTTCGCAACATTGCCTCCCTTCACTTTGAACGCACGATCGACCGTGAGCAGTTCGAGCTAAGTGTACAGTCAATGGCATCCACCAGTAGGACCCGAATTCGTAATATCTCCTGTTGGGCCACCTAACCTGAATGTATATATATAAAACAATAAATATTTTGGCAGACAATATCGCATTTAAACATTTGCAGTTCAAGAAAGCAATAAAGCATAAGTAATATACGATTTTCATAAAAATCACATTTTGTTTAGATAAGAATGCCCACCTCAAGCATTGACCTTCTTGATACCTGCTAGCAATCATTTTTCGTTTTCGTTTACGTCCACGCTGGACCTTGTCAACGTAAGAAATATAATTTAGTACGTCATTTGTTTATTTCGAGAAGCATAGCTAAGATTCAACGAACTCGATATCTTTTAAGTCTTAGAGTTTTTCACTACTAGAAAAAACAGCATAGACTACGCATAAAATACGTAGTCTATGTGCGTTTTGAACCGTAGAGAAAAGTGGTGTAGAGAAAGCTAGGCGCACATACACTACGCTTTTTATGTATAGTCAATATCGACTATAGACTACACTTTTCGCACATACACTACGCTTTTTAAGCGTAGTCTATACCGACTATAAACTACAATTAATTTTGCATACACTACGTGTTTTATGCGTAGTCTATATCGACTATAGACTACACTTATTTTCGTATACACTACGCTTTTTATGCGTAGTCTAATTAAATGTCAAATTTACTACGGTTTTTTAGAATTTACTACGGTTTTTATAATTTACTACGGTTTTAATGCCAAATTTACTACGGTTTTTATGCCAAATTTTATATTTTATATACTACGCTTTTTTTATTACAACCGTAGTCTATTAAGCTCAGGATTTGGGAAAAATCAAATATGTAATCACTACTTCCAGGACCTACTGTCTTAAATCTGTTACGGAAAACTGCAGTTCTTAGATTAGCCTCAAATATTAACCAAATATCAACCCTTTTTCCGCCTCTATCCTGTGCACAATGCAATAAAAACTTATTTCAATAATCTCGCTAGATAGTTATGAGAAAAATGAGTCATGGCAAGGATACTATTCTTAGCTTCTTTGGTAATGGCTCTTAGGAAGTGTAGTTTAATGGATACTTTTTTTCTAGTTGCATTTGAAGTCAACAAAATATTTGTTAACAAGATTTCATCTTAGAGCTGCAACATTATCATGAAACATTCAACCAGATCAATTGATGATGATGAAAAAGGCTTTGTGGAGGGCTAGTCTAGAAAATATAACACATAAACTGTGCTCCACAAACCACTTGGTTTAGTTTTAAAATGCTAAATTTAATTATACAATCTACTCATAATGCCTTTACAAGAAAACTCACAAGATGCCTATGTAGGAAGTACTGAAAGTTTTAAAACGAACCAGACACTGTCTATTTAGGTCACAAAACTGGTCAAGGGAAAAAAAAATTGCCCATTATTCCATATAGGGAATGGGGACAAGATCCAAAGAAAATAATAGTGTATTCTTTGTTTGCAGCATTCTGTTTTCTAGATTATGTACAGAAAACTTACTTTCACATAAATAAATTTAGGGTGAAGAAATACCACTTGATAGTTGCAGCAGCTGCAGCCAAGCAAAGATAATATTGTTTGGAATAAGTATCCAGACCAAGAGCAGATGGCTCCTTAGCTGCCAACTTTAATTTGGTGCCACCCACATTTAGTATGCCTATCCTAATCTACCAAATCAGTCAATCTACTTAAATTAACATCATCTAATTCTTGTCATCTATGTCTACTACTTCTAACTAGCCACATCTTGACTCAAAATAATGGTGTAACAAGTATTATTTTCAGAATGTGGAGTAGCATTTATGTAATGAGTGTGACACATAACAACATAAATCTTGCATTGACCATCATCATTCATTTAAAGCCGTCTAACGCTACAAAACTCAAGACTAAGCCAATTTGCAGTCACAATATAATGAGACATAAGGTTGAAATCCAACCAATTTTACAGACATCCTAATGTAAAAAGGCCATCATAGATTTTCATTTTTTACACTTTGCGTCGTGCTATAGGTGCAAGTGAAATATGCGAGAGCGCCACATGATTCATTGCCAAGAACCGTAGCTGTATTGAAAATTTGAAACCAAAGCTACACAAGAGTACCTACCTTTTACAATGGACAACATGATTTTGGCTTCACTGGGATCCAGACGGTAGCTTCCACAATTTCTTTGTCGCTACCAGGATTTTCTCCCTCTGATGTGAGTCGGGTTCTTTGTCGTGTACGGAGGCCCTCCATCTTATGGCACGAGAGATTCGCTCGATTTTGTCAATAACTTCGGGTGAATCTCTAACGATAACCGAGCCTTCAGGTCGCAGCATTCTATCGATTTCCACCATCAGATCTACAAGGTTACATCTGCAAATATGACGAGTTGGTTAAGATTAAACACAAAAAAAGAGAAAAGTAAGTTCTATAATTGAACTCAAAACGCATCGGGCTCCCACAAATATCTTTAACAGCGTAAAGATTGTATTTTTCACATTCACAAATACCACAGGCAATGTTTTGGCAGGCAGCGAGGGTTTGGCAGAGCCGCGGTGGTGGCTCTCGACGACGAGACCGCCGTCGATGGAACAATAGTGAGCGGCAAGGAGGGTAAGACTGCAGGGATGGATCGCACGGCGGGAGGAAAGGGTTTCGACGGCTGAAATTTTGAAAAGATGTGCGAAAATGAAGTCTGAAATAGAAGTCCGAATATTTCATCCATGAAGTGTCAAAACGAAATAAAGTCTGAAATAATTGATGTTGAACTGTTGGCGAAGTTGGTTGATGCATTTGTTACTAACTCGAGTGTCGTGAGTTCGAAACCTCTCCATGTAACTTTTTTTTTTAATTTATGGACATACACTACGCTTTTTTGGTGTGCTGTAGTGTATTGGGTGTCAAAAACGCGCACATACACTACGGTTTTTGTTAATCGCAGTCTTTACTTCATAAAGACTACGCATATTAAGTAAACCGTAGTCTATGTTTCAACAATTTTCACACATACACTACGGTTTTGATAAAAAAACGTAGTCTATACATACAAACTACGGTTTTTAAGAAAAAACGAAGTCTATGAGATGTAGAGAAAAGCTGAATTTGTAGTAGTGTTTGGGTTTTTGGATCTTCGTCATCGATACGACTCAGTTAACAACTATATTTCGTCTATTAGGTTCGTCTCGCAATGACGATAAATGATATTTCGTTGTTGTATTCTTCCCTTCCATCGATGTTTCTTCATGTCGTTTTGTACAATTTATGAATCCTAAGTTCATAAATAATCTTCTTCGTTTGTTAACGCGTATCATCAATTTCGAGTTCTAATCTCTCATTCGTTACTAACATTTCCTCGCCGCGTTTCTCGCTTCACACGTCCCACATATTCTATCAGAGAAACTCATATCTATACTACACAATTAATAAGGATTTCTCATAATTCGATCATCTTCTAACAATCATTTTTTAAATTAAAGTTACTTAAATAATATTTCTCAAGCGTTTACTTGGCAAATCAAATCATTAATTAATTAATTAAATATCTAATTTAATTAAGTAATCCATAATTACAAGTTTAATTAAATAGATCGAATTAAAAGTCCAATAATATTTGATTAATCAAATTAATCATCCACTAATTAGGATTTATTTCTAATTACACCTTTTTGCAATTTATTTAAGGTCAATCTCGTTACCTAAATAAATCACTTAAAAGAATAATTCTCAAATCACCCTTAACATAATTAATTAACATGCTATTCAATTTCTAAAATTAGACTTTATTCAATCTAATGAATTTAATTAACTCACTTTAAGTAATTGGTACTTAGATTATTATTTAATTAATTAAGAATTAATCTCAAAATTTAATTATTAGAATTAAACCTCATATTTAATTAATATGGAATTTGTTCTATCCTTAATTGCATTTAATGAATCATAGAAATAAATAATTCAAGTCCATTATCAATTTAAATTCTTAGCCCAATATTTTACATAAATCTAAGCTCATCTTCAATTTAATTCTAAGGCCCATCTTAGTAAATAAAGACAAGAAATAGAAATAGGCCCATTATCATTTTAATCTCGGCCCATGGCCCATTCTATTATTTCGGCCCATTATCATTTTAATCTCGGCCCATGGCCCATTCTATTATTTCGGCCCATTTATTACTTATTCCATAGCCCATATTACTTAATATATCGGCCCAAACTTGACCTATTATCACAAGGCCCCAAACATATAAAATTTCCAGCCCAATGAATTAAACCTAAAACCAAGCCCAACCCAATAATTTTGGCCCACAATAACAAAGCCCAAATAAAATAAAATAAAATAAAACTAATTACTTAACCCTAATCTAAACCCTAGCCGCCCCACACCCTTTACTCACTCTCTCTCTCTCTCTCTCTCTGCTCACACACACTCACGCATACACACGAGACTACCGCCGCCTCCACGTCCGGCTGGCCACGTCACCGATCGACGAGGTGCGCACCACCGCCGCGACCGCGGCCCCTTCTCTTCTTTCTTCCCTCTTCTCTCTTCTCTTTCTCTCATTTGCTAAACACACACACGAGAAGACACACACATACACACCCACACGAACGCCCTCCATCTGCCGTCGCCGTCCCCTTTGTCTCCGACAGGACATACCGTCATCACCGTCTTTGCCATCGAGACCACATCCCCATCTTTCTTTCTTTCTTCGTCTCTCTCTCTCCATCTCAAAAGATACATGCACATACACAAACATAGTCGCTCTCTTTCTTCCGCGGCGGTGGCGCATCAGTCCGACGTGATTATTGCACCGACGAGCGTCGTGAATAGCCTTTTAGGCTTCACCCCTCAAATTCCTTCTCTCCTTTGTCCCATCTCTCTCGATACAGATACACACGTACACACACCGTGCACTCTACTTCTCTCTCGGTGAATTCACTGATGCCGCCGCGCAAAATCTGGCACCGTCGTCGGTAAGTCCGGCCTGAACCCCTCATTGCGTCGTCTCTGTTCCAGTCCCTGTCGTTGCTTTCCAAATGGCGCATCGCCATCATCAGCAACTTGAAGCCGCGTCAAGCACGACCTCGGCCGTTGCCGTCGATGCCATGACCTCCATCCTGCCGGCAAAAGAGCGGCGTTGTCAATAGCACGATGGTATGCTCATGCCCTGCTCCAAGCGCTGCTGTCATCCCTCTCCTCATTTGTTGGCCGGAGAGCAGAGGATGCCGCTGTTGTCTATAGGTCAAGCTCGAAGCTCGTTGTCTTGCCCCGCAACCTCTGCCCCAACCCGATGATCAAATCGAGCCCCTGCTCCAGACCCTTCGGTTATGGATGCCATCGACGTCGATCACCCATCTGCCTCATCGTCGATTGGTAGCCGAGCCCTAGTGGCTCGGTCCAGATTTAGTAAGAATGGTGTACGTTCAAAGTTGGTTACTTAGTTCTGTAGCTTCTTAATTCCTTGTACAAAAGATTAACCTAGATTGTTTGTCTGTATCTATCTAGTTCAACATGTAATCTGTAAACATAGCTCTATCAATTGTGAAAATTTTGGTATTGTTTGTGGGTTTTGTGTTGATGGATTGAGTTAGCTACAAACTGTCTTAATGAATTGTGTTAGTTGTTGTGGAGCAATGTTGGTCATGTGTTTCTATTCTGGTTATGTAAATGAAATGCATAAGAATTTTAGGAGAGAGAGTTCGAGTGATATTGAACCTGGATGAAGCTTTGCTCTTCTTTTGTCCTCTGTAATGTTCGATCAGTTTGTGAAGGTAGAAAGTGGAAAGTATGGGGTGAAAAGCTTAATGTACTAGATATGAAATATTCAGAAGTATCATGAGGTACATGCTAGGCTTAGGTATGTAAGAGGTGATTGTAAGTGTTGACAAAAGTAGAGGGATTTAGGGAAAAGTTGAGGATTTTAGGGGATTTGAAATGATGTGAGGCGATGTGATAATTTATCCAGTATAAAGTGTGGCTCGGTTTGTAGTACTCGTTTAAATTTTCTCGTTCAAAATAAAAATAAAACGTCGACTATTATAATTTTTAATAATCGCTCTAAACTCAAATCTTGTAACATAATAAGTAAAGTTTTAATTCACGGGGTATTACATTTTGGCACATCATTTTGTCCAACAACAAAGAACACATGTCTTTGTTCATGCCCCTTTACTTGAGATGTTTGATTTATTGCCTCTTTTGTTGGGAAGAGTATTGAATGTATCAAGGAGTGTCAAAAAATAAATGACACTTGCACAGCGGAACCAGGATAATTCTTTTCCCTCTTATTGGATTTAAAAATAAGATCAAACCAAGAAAAAAAAATTTGGTGCAGAAAATAAAAATGTAAGACAAGACTTTTACGTGGAAAACCCAAATCGGGAAAACCATGAGACCGAAGTCTAAAAATCTTCGACTATGAAATATAGTAGGCTTACAAATTCTTCCTATACTAAATAGGTGAAACACAAATATCTCGAGTTAAATAACCCGAAAAACATAAGAGGATAGAATTACAATTTTAAGAGAGATGAAAAATCTTGTCATCGATCTTTCCACACCACTCTTCTCTCAAAATGCACTCACCAAACTCTCTCTTGTTTTGTCTCACTAGTTGTACTGATTGCACAACTCTTGCACACTTTGCATCTGCATAATTGCAGCTCAATTTATCTAGGAGATAAGATGCAATTTTCTTCATTCCAGCCGCACATGTTGAAAACATTGGTATGATGCGCTCCAAAAGATATATATCTTTATGATATCTATATATGTTGAATTTGATGCAATAAATTTATACATTTAGTGTAACAACTTTATACGTTCAATGCTGCAGTAATATTTGCATTCTTACGTATTTCATCATCTCTCTATATATATAGAATATCAAAAATAAACATATGAACATTAAATTACTAATATACCCCTTATCTTTTATCAAAATCCCCTCCTCTTTGTACGCCCCTGACGACGTATGTTTCCTCGGTTAGTTCATCGGCATCGGTGATCACCAATAGACATTTTACTTGAATCTCTTAATTATTTTGATAAATATAAAGAATTTAATTTATAATATTGATAGGAGCATGATTTTATTCAAAAGTCTATCAAAAAGTATTGTCTTAATGATCTACTCCCTCTGTCTCATTTAGAGTGTTTTATTTCTTTTGGGTACGAGTATTTAGGAGTAAGGTATAAAGTAGTTAAAGTATTAAAAAGTAGGAAGGACTCACACTTTTTGAAGGGATAATTACTTCCTAAAATGGAATGAGATATTTGTGATGTGACAACCCAAAAAGAAAAGTGAGACATTTTAAATGGGATAGAGGGACTATTTGGTAATATATATCATTGAAAAGTTTTGATCCATTGACGACCTGACGCAAGTTTTTTTTAAGTAAACATGGTTTACGAAGCACTAACCTTTGGAAGCTTGAATTCCACCTTTAATATCTACAACGTTTGTTCGTCGGTTGTGATGCGCCGTTGGAAAGTTGAGCTGAATGAAGGGTGTCACCATTCTCATCCCTCCTACTTGATTCCATATTACACCGTTTTGCGCCATAGATTTCGCTCGTACTCTTACTTTCTCACTAATCTCTTCATCTTATAGCAAAATCTTGTTGATTTTTGAGCGAATTATTTTAGAGAGATTTGTGAGTGAAATTACTTACCTAAAAGTTAAAACACATCTATATACATAGCCCTTAGAAGCTTTTCATCTTAAAAAGAAAAGAAAAAAGAGAAAGAAAATAAAATCCTCTTCTGTTGAATGCAGTCTTCTTGGCTAGCTACTTCGTCATAGTTTTTGCTTTATATATTTTGTAAATTCAAAAACGACTGATAATAATAATATAAGGTGAAAATAGTATGTTTCAGTCTGTAAATGATTGGTTGACATATAAGGGCTGATAAATGAGTGGACCACATAGACACCGTCAAAAAAAAAGAAATTAAAAAATCTTATCCTTTTAAATTTGTGTGTGATTCATTAATAATCTACTTCTGTCGTATATAAATGGGCGTATTATTATTAATATACGATGAAAATTGTATGTTTCAGTATTCCTGCTTACATACATTATCGTGGTTTCCCATTTCTTTCTTTGTATACTCCCAAACGTTTCAACTAAAGTAATACCTTTTCTCTTTTTTCTTTTTTCTTATTTTAATTGCAGTTCAATTTGTAGAAGTTTGGAAGGGATAAAAGAGATATTGATAGATGTATGAACTTAGAGAGGAAAACAATTGGTTTGAGTTTTATTATCCTGAAACTTGTTAATGAAATACAGTAAGCATGTCTCTATAAAAGTGTTTTTAGGATTTTCCCGACCGGTGAAAAAGCACTTTCCCGACGGATGAATAAATTCCGAATTTTTGAATTGAGTATATTTTCCAACGGATTCATCAACTTTCATAACGAATTCATTTGGTTAGTTTTTAGGATAAAGTGTTTCCGTTTAAAATAACTCTCTCTTTTATATATATATATATATATAGATATATATATATATATAGAGTGGATCAAATGAGAACCAAATCTTTTTCTGAACTCATGAACCATGCGTAAGGCGTTGAAGATGATGATAAATGGTATAAAGTTGTGCATATGAGAACTTTCTAAAATTATTTTGTTGTGCAACAATTTTAGAATGTTTTCGTTGTCATAACTTTATAGTGTTTATTCATCAACTTTATACGTCGTGCATAGTTCTCAACTTTATATATATATATATATATATATATATATATATATATATGAGGATTAACGTGAGAACTATTTTTATCGTGAGAACGTGAGAACAAAAAAATGATGAATTCACAGTGAAAGTTGTTTAATCCGTTGGGAAAGTTACTGAATCCAAAAAAAATAGAATTTTCGCTTTTCATGGGATTCGAACCATTGTGAAAAATTCTGAATTTTTGAATTCATTAACTTTCTCAATGATTGATCAACTTTCATAACGTATTCATTTGATTCTTGGTTTTAGGATAAGAATGGTTCTTATTTGAACCAAACTATATATATATATATATATATATATATATATATATATATATATAGAGAGAGAGAGAGAGAGAGAGGGTTAACGTGAGAACCACTTTTATCGTGAGAACCAAAAATGATGAATTCATCGTAAAGTTGATGAATCATTGAGAAAGTTCTTGAATCCAAAAATAGAATTTTCTCCTCCCATGGAATTGAACCACGGTGAAAAATTCGAATTTTTAAATTCAAGAACTTTCTCAACGGATTCATTAACTTTCATAGTGAATTCATTTGGTTCTTAGTTTTTAGGATAAAAATGGTTCTCATTTGAACTCGACTCTCTCTCTCTATATATATATATATAGAGTGGGGTTCAAATAAGAACCAATTTTAACGTGAGAACTAAGAACTACGAAAATTCTTCTGAACAAAATGAATATGCTATGAAAGTTAATGAATCTGTGAAGTTAATGAATCCAGAATCGAATTTTCACCGGGTTCGAATCCCATGAGAGGCGAAAAATTCTATTTTTTATTCATTAACTTTCGCATATTCATTAACTTTCATAGCGTATTCATTTCTCATATTCTCATGATAAAAATGATTACACGTTAACTCCCCTATATATACATATATATATATATATATATGAATTAGTTCATATACATATAATCTTTTACATATGTAAATGAAAACAAATCATGTCTATTATATTTGAAAATCTAATTGTTATATTTAAGTGTGCATCTAAATTAGTTATATGCACATTTCTACAAATAATTGTATATCTGTGCATCTGCATCCTAATTTGTGCATTAAATTTGAAGCGTCAATATTGATTTATCAAGGGTTGATATTTGTCCTCATTTTTACACTATAAAGAATGTCCACGCGATAATCACTCCAAATATTATTATTATTATTATTATTATTATTATTATTATTATTATTATTATTATCGAATTAATGGCTACAGTGTGCAAAAATGAGCTATTAAAGAATCACCCTTTTTGTATTCATGTTCTCCAATATCAAATTGTTTGCACAAAATTTTAACTAGAATTTGCTAGCAACAACGAATCACACCATGAACTAAAACACGATACTTTAATAATCAATTGTCTGATACCCCTGAAAGCAAAAGCTTGTGCATATCCGCATGTACAATACATTCATTCTAATTAAAATTCATCAACGACCCGAAGACCCGAAGAGATGGCTGAGCCCAAATTCAGTTGATACGGTAATATGTCCAGAAATCGATCCTCTTCAAAGCCTGACGATATGATGGACCATAAAGTTATGATGCACAATGTTGAGCCAAACAGAGCCAATGCTTCGAAAATGAAGAAGCAAGCGAACCACCTTCTGTCCGCGAGTATGGGGATTCCATCTCCCCATTGTTTCCCCGGCCCCAGGCACAGTGAAGGCGGCTGGTAAACCACCGTGAGAATAATAGTCGCAATTAGCATGCAAGAATCTGCCGTGCTTCTCATCCATGCTTCGCTCTCTTTCAACAACTCCTTGTGCTCCTCCGAGAACATTTCCCTTTGTTTCTTCTCGTCATTATTTTTCGTCTCGATAAACCATGATGGTAACATTGCCTCCACGTCGTACATATTTGTAAATGCAATTAGTTTAGATAAGTATAGATTTCAGCCCCGGTATTGAAGCTGCCCAACTTCTCACTGCTATTTTCGCTCGAGACGGACGCAAGTTACCACGGCATCGGGGCTGTCCTTATGCAACAAGGGCATCCTATTGCTTTCATTAGCAAGGCTTTGGCTCCAAAGCACAAAGGTCTCTCCACTTACGAGAAGGAATTCTTAGCGATCATCCTTACAACTGAGAAATGGAGGTCTTACTTGCTACACAACCAGTTCACTATCAAAACCGATCAGCAAAGCTTGAAGTTTTTATTAGAGCAGAAAATCTCAACTCCAGTACAACACAAATATCTTACTAAGCTTCTTGGTTTTGATTACAAAATCGAATACAAGAAAGGTGCAGAGAATAAAGCGGCCGATGCACTTTCAAGAAGAGATCACGAAGATAGTAGTATATCTATGATCACGGTGGGAACACCATTATGGATTGCAGAGTTGATTACGAGCTACGATGGGGATGATATTGCACATGAGGCAATAGAGGAGTGTTGCACAACTCCTTATAACCTCTTCTACTTTGCAAATGTCAATGGGTTGCCCAGGTTCAAAGGTCGACTTTATGTAGGTATAGGAGGGGAATTGAGAGCCAAGATATTACTTTTTATGCATGAATCCAGTTATGGAGGCCATTCCGGGATAAATGCTACGTTTCAACGAGTTCGAGCCACATTCCTACGGCCGGGGTTGCGAGCTGAAACAATGACGTTAGTGATAAAATGTAATCAATGTCAGTTGAGTAAACACGAAAATACACGACAAGCTGGATTATTACAACCTCTTCCTCTACCATCACAGGCGTGGCAAATGATAACTATGGATTTTGTCGAATGACTCCCTCTATCCCAAAATTAAGACTCTATTTGGGTTATCGTGGATCGCTTCACCAAGTTTGCTCATTTTATTCCCCTGAAACATCCATATAATGCCTCGGGGTGTGCCAAAGTCTTCATCGAACAGATATATCGACTTCATGGATTACCACAGAGTATTGTTTCGGATAGAGGCCGTGTGTTCACGAGCAGATTTTGGAAGGAATTACTGCACATTTTGGGCATTCAAAACCTTTTGAGCACGGCCTATCATCCCCAGACCGATGGCCAAAGAGTACGAGTTAACCAATGCTTAGAAACGTATTTACGCTGTATGTGCAGCCAATCGCCCAAGAAATGGAGTTCGTGGCTAGCTTTAGCGGAATTTTGGTACAATACCTCATTCCACTCCTCCATCGCAACGTCACCGTTTCAAGCTCTGTATGGGTATAAGCCCTCTCCACTCGCTCTTGCCTCTTATTCTGACCCACGGGTGATGGGTGTCGAAGCTACGGTCTTGCGAAATTGGACATCGAGAACAGCTAAAACCACTGCAGACAAAGCAAGATACCATGAAGAGGTATCCTGACAAGAAAGCGGAGACACGGGAATTCGAGCCAGCACAATTGGGTATATCTCAAGCACAAACCTTAAAAACATCACTATCTTCGCCTCCACAAGCACTGGAAACTCAGTACCAGGTATGCGGGGCCATTTGAAATTGTGAAGAAGATTTGTGCTGTCACCTACGAGCTAGCACTACCGTCAACTACAAAGATTCATCCAGTCTTTCACGTGGGACTACTCAAACGGAGTGTCCGTAATTCTCAGAACATCACACCCACACTGCTGAATTTTGATGATGATGGAAAATTGATGCTTCATTCTGTGAAGATTCTGGCACGACGAATTATGAAAAAAAAAATGCGCAAGGTCGGAGGTATTAGTGCAATGGGCTCATTTTTCGGAGGAAGAAGCTACTTGGGAAGATTTTTTGGAAATGGAAGATCAGTTCCCTCAGCTGTTCTGACTTGTGGAAAAGTCATAATAAGAAGGGGGGTAATTGTCATGAAGAGTATGTGGGCACCTGACAACTTGCATGAGAAGAGCTAACAGCTTGCATGGGGAAATAATCGGTCTTTAACAGATTGATGACACGTGGCAAGGACGGTTAAAGCAGATAACAAACTAACAAACTATTATCTCTTATATCGTATGCATGCGGTGAGTGAGTATATAAGAGAGAGCAAGGCTTATATGATCATGATATAACTCATTTGTGAATTTGTGAATAACAATTACTTTTTCTTCCTTCGTATGTCTATTTCCTTGAATTTCGAGTATAGATTTGATTTATTAAGGAGAACGATCATTGGATGTATCAATTTGGTATCGAGCCTACTTCCGGTGACCGTAATCCAAGGACAACTAGAATGGACAAGCTGAATGGGGAATATGGAAGCTCAACTCTCGCCTACAACAATAGTAAGTCGAGTTTCACAAGCGTTAGCGATAACTCAACAACAACAAGCAGAAAGCAACAAGTCGTTAATGGCGGCAATGCAACTGCAATTTGAAGAAATGAGGAAAGAACTCAGACTCAAAGACAGAATGAATGGGGAGATACAGAGCAATGAAGAAGAAATAGGATCGGAGGAAGAAGGCGAGTCCAACAACAATAAAAGCCGGAACTCATCAAGAAACAAAGGTAACTCACAAAGCTAATGCCATTTCAATTCTTGAGAATGCCTAGACGGAATTTCCAAAATTTAATGGCGATAATCCATTGCAATGGATTCGAAAGTGTGGGAAATACTTCGCAGTTAATCCAATGGGAGATGAGGAAAAAATATTCACTGCATCTATGTACATGGAAGGAGGGGCATATTTGTGGTATTTGGAATATGTAGAGGATAATGAGGGATTGTCATGGAGGAAATTTGGAGATTTGGAAAGAGATTTGGAAGTGCGGATGGAAAGAGTGTGGTGACACAGTTTAACCAACTCAAGCAAACGATCGATGTAGCAAACTACACAGCCAAATTTGAAGAATTAAAAGCCTTTGTGGCATTAGGGAATCGGAGTTTGGGGGAGGATTATTTCATCAAATGCTATGTAGGAGGATTGAAGGATGAAATCGGAAGTGTAGTAGAGATGTTTGAACCAATCAAACTCAACCACGCCATATCCTTGTCCAAGAAGCAAGAGCTACAGATCAGTGCAATACAAAAAAGGAGCAAGGAATAACAACATATTCATGGAAGCTAAGAAAGGGGTAGAAGATACGGGAGTTAAACCATCTTCTACCATGCATCAACCCCAAAACAACAATCTTCAAGAAGTCGACGCCGGTGAAATCGAGAGAGAAGAAGAAAAACTCTACTTGATTGCGACGAACCATATCAACTGGGCATCGATGTAGAAAACTTTTCATCATAATATCGCGAAGGGAAAATGGAGGAGACTGAGATAATTCTGTAGGAGATTGATAATGAAGAAGAGGAAGTACTGGTATCGATCAACGCGCTAGCAGGGCAAGTAGTAGCCGATATAATAAAACTCAAATGCGAGATAGGAAGGCAACATATCACGGTGCTCATCGACACGGGTAGTACGCATAGTTTCTTGGATGCAATGACTGCGCAAAGAGTAGGAGGTGAAGTGGAATTCACGAACTCAATGACAGTCACTATTGCGGTTGGGGTAAAATGGAATGTAATACGCGATGCTCAAACTTAGATTGGGAAATGAGTGGCTGCAAGTTCTCGACAGCTATAAGAATCATACAACTATGAGGGTGTGACATGGTTGTGGGAGTGGATAGATTAAAGCAATTGGGACCAGTTACGTTTAACTTCAAGGAGAAAAATATTAGCTTCTACAAAGGAGGCAAGAGGATAATAACGCTGCAAGGAATAAGACAAGAAGAGATATCTTTGAAAATGACCACTGGAAAATCTTTCAAAAGGACAATGCGAAAAGAGAAATGAGTTGTGTTGGGTTGTCTTTATATGATCACAGCTGCACAAGTGGTGGAAGACAGCAAACCACACGATGATATCAAACCTTTACTACACAAATATCTACATATATTCTAAAGCCCTACCGAACTACCCCAAACAGATCGCATAATCATAAAATTCCACTCAAAACAGACATCACAGAATTCAAACTAAACCCTACAAATACCCCTACCGCAGCGGATGGAGATAGAAAACTCGTAAAGGAGATCGAGGACATGAGTGATACAACCGAGTACGAGTTCCTTTTCCTCATCGGTTCTACTGGTTAAAAAGAAGGATGGAACTTGGCGTTTCTGCATTGATTACAGGAAGCTTAACTCCATTAGAGTAAAGGATAATTTTCCAATACCACTCATAGATTATCTACTTGACGAATTGGGAGGTTCCACCATATTTTCTAAAGTTGACCTGAGGGCAGGTTATCATCAGATACGGATGCACAAAGGAGATGAATATAAGATGGCCTTCGTGACATCGAGTGGGCTGTACGAGTTTAAAGTAATGCCCTTCGGCTTAACCAACGCTCCAGCCACATTCCAAGCGTTGATGAATAACATTTTCAGACCGTATTTGAGTAAGTTCGTTCTGGTATTTTTTGATGATATATTGATATATAGCAACTTGATACAAGAACATTTGATCCATCTTAAGGTGGTGTTTCGCACTTTATCTGAGCATCAACTATACGCAAAGGCGTCTAAGTGTGTATTTGGCCAACAACAAGTAGATTACTTGGGACATTTAATCGATGAAAAGGGTGTAGAAGGCGACCTTAGGAAGATCAAAGCGATGGTGAATGGCGAGACCCAAGACATTGAAGGCGTTCACGAGGTTTTTAGGATGACAGACTCTTGCAGAAAGTTCATCCAAAATTATGAATCCATTGCTCGGCCCTTGAACGATCTAACTAAGAAAGGAAGTTTCAAGTGGTCATCTGTAGCCGAAGAAGCTTTTGAAAGGCTGAAAAGAGCTATGACCTCAGCCCCGATATTGAAGCTGCCCAACTTCTCACTGCCATTTACGCTCGAGACAGAGGTAAGTTACCACGGCATAGGGCATGTCCTTATGCAACAAGGGCATCCTATTGCTTTCATTAGCAAGGCTTTGGCTCCAAAGCACAAAGGTCTCTCCACTTACGAGAAGGAATTCTTAGCGATCATCCTTGCAACTGAGAAATGGAGGTTTTACTTGCTACACAACCAGTTCACTATCAAAACCGATCAGCAAAGCTTGAAGTTTTTATTAGAGCATAAAATCTCAACTCCAGTACAATACAAAAATCTTACTAAGCTTCTTGGTTTTGATTACAAAATCGAATACAAGAAAGGTGCAGAGAATAAAGCGACCGATGCACTTTCAAGAAGAGATCACAAAGATAGCAGTATATCTATGATCACGGTGGGAACACCATTATGGATTGCAGAGTTGATTACGAGCTACGATGGGGATGATATTGCACATGAGGCAATAGCGGAGTGTTGCACAACTCCTTATAACCTCTCGTACTTTGCATATGTCAATGGGTTGCTCAGGTTCAAAGGTCGACTTTATGTAGGTATAGGAGGGAAATTGAGAGCCAAGATATTACTTTTTATGCATGAATCCAGTTATGGAGGCCATTCCGGGATAAATGCTACGTTTCAACGAGTTCGAGCCACATTCCTATGGCCGGGGTTGCGAGCTGAAACAATGACGCTAGTGATAAAATGTAATCAATGACAGTTGAGTAGACACGAAAATACACAACAAGCTGGATTATTATAACCTCTTCCTCTACCATCACAGGCTTGGCAAATGATAACTATGGATTTTGTCGAAGGACTTCCTCTATCCCAAAATTAAGACTCTATTTGGGTTATCGTGGATCACTTCACCAAGTTTGCTTATTTTATTCCCCTGAAACATCCATATAATGCCTTGGGGTGTGCCAAAGTCTTCATCGAACAGATATATCGACTTCATGGATTACCACAGAGTATTGTTTCGGATAGAGACCATGTGTTCACGAGCAGATTTTGGAAGGAATTACTGCACATTTTGGGCATTCAACAACATATGAGCACGACCTATCATCCACAGGCCGATGGCCAAAGCGAACGAGTTAACCAATGCTTAAAAACGTATTTACGTTGTATGTGCAGCCAATCGCCCAAGAAATGGAGTTCGTGGCTGGCTTTAGCGGAATTTTAGTACAATACCTCATTCCACTCCTCCATCGCGATGTCACCGTTTCAAGCTCTGTATGGGTATAAGCCCTCTCCACTCGCTCTTGCCTCTTATTCTGACCCACATGTGATGGGTGTCGAAGCTACGGTGCGCGAGAAATTGGACATCCTGGAACATCTGAAACGCACTCTGCAACAGGCGTAAGATATCATGAAGAGGTATGCTGACAAGAAACGGAGACATAGGGAATTCGAGCCGCACGATTGGGTATATCTCAAGCTCAAACCTTACAAACATCATTCTCTTCGCCTCTACAAGAACTGGAAACTCAGTCCCAGGATGCGGGGCCATTTGAAATTGTGAAGAAGATTGGTGTTGTCGCCTACGAGCTAGCACTGCCGTCAACTACAAAGATTCATCCAGTCTTTCAAGTGGGACTACTCAAACAGAGTGTCCGTAAGTCTCAGAACATCACACCCACACTGCCGAATTTTGATGATGATGGAAAAATGATGCTTCATTCTGTGAAGATTTTGGCAAAATGAATTGTGAAAAAAAATAATAGCGCAAGGTCGGAGGTATTGGTGCAATGGGCTCATTTGCCGGAGGAAGAAGCTACTTGGGAAGATTTTGGAAATGGAAGATCGGTTCCTCACTTTGCTCGACTTGTGGACAAGTCATAATAAGAAGGGTAATTGTCATGAAGAGTATGCGAGCACCGACAACTTGCATGAGAAGAGCTAACGGCTTGCATGGGGAAATAACCGATCCTTAATGATTGATGACACGTGGCAAGGACGGTTAAAGGATAACAAACTAACAAACTATTATCTCTTATAATCGCATGCATGCGGTGAGTGAGTATATAAGAGAGAGCAAGGCTTATAACAGTCATGATATAACTCATTTGAGAATTTGCTGAATAACAATTACTTTTCTTCCTTCGTGCGTCTCTTTCCTTGAATTTCGAGGTATAGATTTGATGTATTAAGGAGAACGATCGCTGGATGTATCACAGAACAGCAACATGAAATAAAGAGTACTCGTTGGTGTCGGTATGCACGATAACAATTAGCTCCACATTCCCTACTTGGCTGCATCATTAAGAATCGGAGGGTTTCCCAGTAGCTCAACTGCTCTATCCTCATCCATTAATTTTTCAATCACCTAACAACTTCTCAGCTAAGAGGCGAAAATCTGCTTGCATTTCTCCATAACTATGCTTTCCATAATGAAACAAAGAATTGGAACTTATTTATGATGTATTAACATGAAACAACATTTACCATAAAATGACATATGCCAAGAATACTTTTGAATAGTATTGCCGTTTTACTAGTGCTGACTTGTGATGTATCTTGTCGAGCCAACTACTGCACTCTTACCGTGGCAAGAGATCCATCCTTTTTCCAATATCTTTAATGCCACATCTGCAATACAAGATCATATTATGAATCAAAATTAAGAGTTTTATTAAGCTGGATTAGGTGTACACAACACCAAGAATACAAGACCATAACACTCGTAAAATTGAGTATTGAAGGGGACAATAATTATCCTTGTTGCGCGCGCAAAAGCACGTGTTATCTCTACTCGCTCTCGCTCGGACTCATCCATTCGACTAGGCTTTGCACGAATTTTTTTGTGTTTCATTGCGATGGCTAAATGAAGAGCTCTGTCTCCCCTCTCTGTTATGACGTCGCTTGCTAAACTCCGTTCCTGCTTCAGAAGACATTAACCAACTAAGGCTTCCCTATATATTTACTTTCAGTGATAGCATAGAAAAAATAAAAACTGAGAAATATATACATAACCTTTCCAATTTTGATTTGTGTTAACTTAAGGTGTAGGAAGAAAGTTCAACTCCTGATGTAGGCTGAAAATTGGAAACGTTGTCAACACTTTCGGTTGAATCTTGTGCGTCTGGAATTGGATGACTCATCCTAGCTGACTTGTTCAACAATCAATATTTTCACAATGGATGTTGATCTTAGCTCTAAACCACTTCAGAAGTAAGAATTTTTAGTGAACAAAATAAAATTGTCATGATTGAAGACTTCTCCTTATGTTTCTTTTGTTTTGGGGCTTAGAATTATTATTATTATTTATAGTACAAGCAGAAAATTACTATTTGTATTTGGCAAGAAAATCTTTCAAATATTTTTTTCAACAGCTTTGGCTATAAATAAGAACTAAGACGTAGTCTGTCGAAATTGACGGAAATTATTTTACAATTCTGGGAATTAAAGTTATTACAATAATATTAGTTTCATGTTAAATAAAACTCATAATTTTTTTTAATAATAATAGTATTAATAAAAAAGATAAAAAAATTGAAAATTTTCCACCTAAGTATGTCGATTAATGTTAAACCCCTTTAGAATTTATATAACCGTATATGTCCCAAACTTTAGTAAAAATTTATTTTACTATCCGTTTGTGTCCCAAACTCCTTTAAATTTTAAAATATCTAAATAATTAAATATAAATTATTACAGTAATTAATTATTTGTCTCAATGGAACCAGACCATTATGAAGTAAATATTAATAATAAATACTATAAATAAAGGTAGATTCATCCTTTAGTAAAATTCAAGTTTTGTTTATAAAGCAAACATCTTTATATTAACGTGATGCTTCTGGACTTAATATATAATTAAATTGTAGTGGGGAATACATTGTAATTTATAAGTAGAAACTTAAAAACTAATGAATATTTGACTAAAACTCAATCACATTTAGTTGTTGATTGTGACGAAGCATGATAATGAGTATAAGGTTCAGCCCCTCGGACTCCTATAATTATTTAGCACAGAAGGGGATGAACCAAAATGATGAATCTAGGTTCCAAACATCTGAATCCATCTAGATATATATATATATATATATATATATATATATATATATATATATATATATATATACCGATGAATTACTCAAATTTGTTTAAATTTGTAAATATAATCTTTAAAAATAATTGGTTATTCATCTCAAGAAAGTAAGCATTAACAAAAATAAAGAAATTTTATGTAAGCTTGTAGATTAGTTATAGGACCCGTTTAGAATATATATATATGTACATGTCATAATGTCGATTTAAAGATAATTTTACTATCTATTTTCATCATAAACCCATATATACCGCTAATTATCCAAACCTATATAAATTTATAAATATTAGTTGTTATAATCTTGAATTCAAGGTTATTGTTTAAAAATAAACTGTTTTTTGTTTTTGTTTTAATTTTGAATTTGTGAAGTCTTATGAAAAGTTAACGTGACATTCAAATTGTTTCCTTTTATTTATATTTTTGATTGTGGAGTTTCATGAAAATTAACACATTTTATTTTTATTTTAAATAAAAATATAAAATATAAGTTTTTACAATCTTGAATCCAAATATTGTTTGAAAATAAACTATATTGACTGTATCTTTTATTTAGAGGTGGTCCCTTGTGAGGTCGACCTCACCTAATGATGCGTAGTGACTACATTCAATTAGTTAATAAGACAATACTCAATTAAATTTTTCTAATTGAGTGTGATTTACGCACGTCATTTGGTGAGATCGATCTCACAAGAGTTATGCTCTTTTATTTAGGAAAGTTTCACGAAAAAATAATCTAGGATTCAAATTGTATGATTTTACTTAGGGTCTCAATTGGTGAAGTGAAAAAAATGTTGTGAGATTATAAAATTTAGAATATAAAAAATGGCAATTTAAATGGAAAAAGTATTTATTTCAAATTAAACTGGAGAAATTACTAAATTTTAAATTGAAGTCTAATGAAAAATTGATATGAAATTCTAATTTTTTCTTCATTTTCTTTTTGTGCTTTTCTACCCGTAACTCCGTAAGGATAGTGAATCTTATGTGAACCGCTACTTAAAAGTTGAAATATTTCTCATAGCTAATAAAAAATACATCCAAAAAGAAGGTACTGGCTTCGAATTTTCAATTCTAAATACATGCAGATTAATAGATACAAATATAGTACACAAGTAATTAAATAAATCAAGATTTTGTCCCCCCAATAAATCTGAATTTTTATCTTTCGTCATTATGCAATCTCAGAAACTTGTAGGACAATTCAACATTGCATTCTTCTTGGTGAAGCCGATCATGCATCTAATACATAGTCGACATCATATCAGCAAGATACTTTGATCAACATTCTTCATGATATCTGCTTTGTACAACAACAAACATTGGATATCCATTTGGGTGGAAGTTTTTTTATTGTGAAAATTGAAATATATATGCACAAAGCAATATAAAAATAGAAAATTAAATTTATTGTCATTAACATGTAGTTATGTTATTATAAATTGTAGTTAAGTTATAGGCGTGAATTGTGTTATTGTAACTTATGGTATTTAGTGATTGCTTGTTAATTGCCCAAAACGGTTTATTGAAAAGAAACAAAATAAAAGTTACAAATTCATAAAATATAAGAAGAATACTGAGAAACATCAATATAATTAAAAAAAAAAAAAGTGTGTGTGTGTGTTGGCCTAGTGGTAGAGTGGTTAATGCCCGAGGCCAAAGGTCTCGGGTTCGAGTTCACCGTGACGCAGCCTTTAAAATTTCTGTATTAAATTATCAAAAAAAAAAATATAATTAAAAAATGCATTAATATATTACAAAATATATGAATTTGGACAATCTATGTAAGATTGCAACAAACAAATTTATAGTAAAACAAATAAGTGATTGTTAATTTAGATGAATAAATTAGTAAATATTTAAGAAGATCAAATATTATACATGCACCATAAATAAATGAATAAATTAATATTAGTTATAAAATGATAGATTTCCAAATTTTGTAATGTGAGCGAAATTTGAGAATTTTTGTTTTTTTTTTTTTTGTTTTTGGTTTGCAGGTTGTTATGAATTACTTTAAAGAATATTATACTAATATTTAATTATATATCCAATATGAAATTACCTTTATTACCGGCTATAATCCAATATATTTTTAGTCTAATTACAATCGTTTATGGTATGTAATGTATAAATAACAAACACTTAATATTCATTAATTGTAAAATTACATACCTTACTTATACAATGCATTATATAAATTGAGAAGTCACATTGAGGAATTTAGAAAAATAAGAATAGAATTTTATGAAAATGCCACATAGGATTGAGAATCGATATGGTGTCTTCAATATGTAATAGAATATATAATTTATAGATGAGATGTGTAGCTACTATATGTATTACCACATCGACAATGGATCCAACAATTAATATGTACTTCCTCGATTGAACCAAAAGGTTGTATTTAATTTTTTTTCAATTCGTTCATAAAATGTGTATTTTTCTTTGGATTATTGATGCTAAATACATGAACTTTAGACATATTTTGGTTTTCACGAACTTTAAAATTATCAATAAATACCACGAACTTAACATCATTGTGATTTTCCCACAAATTGAATAACGGTCAAAATTGAAGCGGCGTGACGGTCGAGGTGGAACCACTTCATCAAAGCGACGTCGTTTTATTTATACAATGTATATTAATTGACGGTAAATACATGAACTTTAGATCTATTTTGATTTTTCCCACAAACTTTAAAAATTTATCAATATATACACGAACTTAACTTTACTGTAATATTTTTCACAAATTGAATTATGATCAAATTAAAGTTGACATAACAATCAACGTGTCACCACTTTATCAAAACGACGTCATTTTACTTATACAGTATGTATTTAAAAAAGATTTTAAATACACCTCACACAACTCTCTCCAAGCCAAACCTTATCGTAAGTTGAGGTTAGAGAAAGAGAGATGAGGTGGGATGGAGTGCGGTGTAGGTGTGAGTTAAGGTGGATTTAATATTTTTTAATACCTATTATATAATTATTAAGAAAACGATATCAATTTAACAATGTGATATCACGTCGATTGTTATATCAGCTTTACTTTTTACCGTCATTCAATTTGTGAAAAAAATTACAATAATGTTAAGTGTGTATTTATTGACAAATTTTTAAAGTTTGTGAGAAAAATCAAAATAGACCTAAAGTTCATGTATTTAACCGTCAATTAATATATATTGTATAAATAAACGACGTCGTTGATTTAGTGACGTCACGTCGATCGCCACGTTAGTTTCAATTTTGATGGTTATTCAATTTGTAGGAAAATCACAATGATGTTAAGTTCGTGTTTATTGACAATTTTAAAGTTAGTGAAAAAGTCAAAATATCTCAAAGTTCATGTATTTAAGCGTAATAACTTTTTTTTCTGGATATTTTTTACACTTACAATGGGGACACATTTTCTACTCACTATAATTTATTAAAATTTGTATCACTAAAAACAATACAAATCTTTGGTTGTCGGAGGAAGTATCGCATAGCAAAGGCTCAAATAGATTAGAATGGGCTTCAATTGGGCCTTTTTTTAGAGTAACCAGGCTTTCTTTAATTTATGTAACACTGAAAAGTAATTATTTATAGAACGCAGGATATAACACAATATTATTAGAACATCAAGGTTCTTACGTAATTGAATCGAACACAACGTACAACATGTAAACAGGAACTATAAGAGTATAGATAACGCTTTCTCTCCTTCATGAAGACTAGAGAGTAGGCGGATGAAACATTGTCTAGTATACATAATTTTGCACTATTCATATTAAAGTTTTTAGATATGGGAGGTGGTGGTCAATTACTAGTTACGAAGAAACATTATCTAGCTAACAGATGCAACGTTGTTCCTTCATCATTCCTCATTGTAGCAAGCCGTTCATTACTCCCTGTTGGAGTTTGTTAAACTCTAAACCAAGCCTCCTCTTTTATGGTAACACACCGATAAATCTAGTATGCGAGATTTATAAAAGCGATAAGAACACAAGAGACTTTTACGTGGTTCGATCAAGAATAAGATCTACGTCCACGGAGGAGATGATCCTCAAGATGTTTACTATAATTTGATTCTGACAAGTATCTCCAAGGGCTCTAGTATTGATGAATTTGCTAACCCTTTTACCTTCAATCTAACTCCTATTTATACACAAGCGTAAACCTTGCCACGAATCCCTTGATTGGCGGGCCATCATTCTCCTATAACCCACCATGATCTCCACCATTATTACCCATGATTACTACCGTTACCTTATTACCGTTACCCATAATTGGGGTTTGGGGATCGTCGTTTAGGCGTAACCGAGTAGGCAACATTAGGTTAGGCCCACTCGTTTGGGACCTCTTTGTTGGGCCATATCCTGTTGTTGGGCACGAGAGGTTGGGCCATATCCTATAATAGCCCCCAAAAGTCGAGGAATAGCCTTGCCGAGGGTGAGCGGAGAATGTGCTTTGCCGAGGTGGGATATTGTTGGTGAAGTTTTCGTTGAAGGTTTGTCTTTGTTGTATGACTGAAATACTTCTGCTGGTTCGAGGTGGAAATGTCCGACCTGAAATACTTCACGATCCGAGGTGGACATGTTCGACCTGAACATACTTCTGTTGGTCCGAGGTGGACATGGGGGCACAGCCCGATGCCCAAACTCAAAATCATTAGCTGAAGTCGAGATCCGATGTCAGGAGGAGGTCGAGGTCCGACCTGAAATACTTCTGGTATTTAGGACATGGGCGTAGTCCGATGTCCGAACTCGTAGTAATCATCACGTGATCGGTGGCGGTGCATTTTCCGAGAGTCGTCATACGCGCGGTAGTTGGGCACTTCAAAAGTGTGTGGCGTCGGTCACACATCCAACCGTAAATAGGCACGTGTAATAAACGAAACGGCAGATTTTTAGGCGCCATTTATCCTATAAATAGGTCTAAAAGAGGCAACTGTTCATTTTCTCCTTCGACGTTTGAATCCAGAGAGTATAACCTTAGAAATCCCCAATTCCTCTTTCATACTTTGTTGAAGAAATCGAAATCCGCTCGGAAAAAGTAAGTATGTATTCTTCACCTTCTCATTCCTCTTCTCGCTCGATAACTCGGTTCGACTTGGGTTACGGCGTCAAGATCCCAATGTAAGGGATTATATATGCCATAACCGTCTAGGTAAATCCATAGGACTTAGTTCTGGGTTTCACCGATGTCTTGATATGGGATGGCCTCGAGATTGGTGGGCGAAATCAACTTTGACGATAGAGGAGCTTACGGTGGTCGCCGAGAAATACCACATCCCGGAGGATGCATGGTGGTGCTTGCGAAACCCAATGATAGGGCGATGGCCCTCGGAGGATTTATTACCATTTTGTAGATAGCTTAGTAGTTGGGCTTAGATTTTCTTTTGCCCCATTTTCCTTAGCTTTCAAGAGTATTTTCGGATCCCTATATGCCAACCGACCTCCAATTCTATTAGGTCGGCGGTTGGGCTAGGGTTAGCTGTTATGGCATAGGCGGGGTTCTCTTCAAGTCTTGATGCGTTTTTAGCATCAAGTCTATAGGAGGAGTATATTACCCGCCAAATGCTCAAGTTTAAAATTGCTTCCCATCGAAGGTATCCCACCGCAAAATAGATACTTCTTTTTGGTGAGGGTATCCGGGTATGAGTGGGGCCTCGGGCGATGAAGGGCGTGAAAATTAATCCCACAGGCCCCATGGAGAAGCTGTTGAGCGATATGGGTGAGATCTGTCGATCAACTATACCGAGGATGACTTGAGCGATCTTTGAAAGTGTCATAGGTCGAAGCTCCGGTGTCGAGGTCCGATTTGGGTGAGGCAACCTTCTTATCTTTATTTCCTCGTCGATTTTGTGGTGCTAATGAAATTCTCATGTTGAATGCGGTGAAGGTTGACCCGACCGGAGAAGTCGATGTGCCGATCTCGCGCGTCCCGCCTCCTCCGGCGAAGGGAGCCCGCGAGGAAGAAGGCGAGACGAAGCGAGTCCACCCAACAGCCCGTGGTGGTGGGCGCCTAAAAGATTTGATGACCGGTCCTCGAGCGACCTCCGGCCCGACGGCGGAGATCGAGGTCCATGGCCACCCGACTGAGGTGCGGCTTCAAAGACCGTTGGATTTGTATCTTGAAAGCGGTTTGGTTGAGCTTGTATACAATGTTTCTGTTAACACTATTACAATCTCCTATCGGATTTGAATACTTGATTGCATATATCGTGTCCCCTTATCTCATATATAAGTTAGATCATACGATGTGTAGAAGATCACGAAGTCCGTATGATTGGTCAAGTTTAATGAGATATAAAAGTTTCACGGTGAGGCGACTTAAGGGCGAGTTGTCGGTTTGAGGCTGCGATATAGATAAGAAGTGACTTGACTTAGTTGCTTGTCTATCTTTGTGCGTCTCGACGTATTGAAGGATCACGGTGAGATGAGTTCTTCTTTCGGACCGTCGTGAAGAACCAAGATCTCGGTGACTTCGATGATCTAAACCTCGATAAGGTATTAGGTGAATATGAGTTCTTGACCATCACTTTGACTTGTTATGGGTGAGGTTATATGTTCTAACCCAAGATTCTCCGCATCTTGGGTGGTGGCGGTCTTGTATGTCACGCTAGTTATCTCATGTCGAGTCACCGTATCCGTTAAGGATGATGGCGTCCCTTAAGGAGCTCAAAAGGTTTATTGTACTAAACCTGCGGTTGAGTTAGCTCAAGTACAATAATAAGGTTGAGTGGTACTACTTAAGGAAATGAAGTTATTAATCGTTTTAAGCGATGATTGCTATAAATGATTAATGGACGTTCGATATCTTAAATCTGAGGATTCGTAATGTCTAAGTGCAAGCCCGACTCAACTTCGTAATAAAGGGTAAGTCAACATTCTTTCTCTAGTGGCATGATCGAATGTTTATAAATTAATTTATGTTACGGGTGAACATAAGATAATTAATTTATTTGAGGCCCATCTTTATTCCTTGCATTTGATCCTGGCCGGCCCATCCAGCCCGTAGCTCTTTGGAAGAAATCGGCGCCCTCTGCTCTCAAAGGAAAGATTTTATTCTCTTTATCCCACAAGGATATAATTATATTTATGGTATATGCATAGATCCTTTCCATATAAGATTATGGAAATAATCCTGAGAGTATGGAAATAATCCTAAGATTATGGTAATATTCCATATAGGATTATAGTAATATTCCATATAGGATTATGGTAATATTCCATATAGGATTAAGGTAGTGCATTATAAATATAAGGTATGAGATAAAGTCTAGGTTAATGCTTAAGTTTTGAGAGCAAATTTTCGTCCACTTCATAAGAGTGAATCTCGAAAATTTGCCTAGGGTTTAGGGTGATTTCTTGTAGTATTCTCCATAGATCGTCCTCACTCGACATTGGAGATTGGGCAACCGGGATACAGTCCAGAAGGTCAAAGCACGAGTCTCGACCGTTCGATCCATTCATCCCGTTCGATCCACCTCGACAGATCCAAAGGTAAACACGAGAAAACCCCAACGTGTTACAATTAATTATATAGACGCATGCTAGGAATATAATCAATGTATAGTGAATTAAACACCCAAGATGGATCCTCGGGGCGAGGGTTAACATATGTTTTCCCAACAATTGGTATCAGAGCCTGGGATCAGAATCTTGGCTCTGTTGGATTAATTCACGTTTGATTATTACGTGCGTTTTAATAATTGTGGATTTGTCGTTCATCGTGGCTCGTTTGTTATTTTGTTGGTTTTGTTTTATACCACGAGAAAATCCGTGGTTAGATTAGATTTTATCATGTAAATCTTATCGTAAAAGAAGAACGAGCGAAAGAACGAAGAACAAACGACGGGGAAAAGCAGTAGCTCGGCGATCGTCGGGCGGTATCTCGCGGCGAGCCTCGCGGTCGCGAGGCGATCGCGGCGGGCGGCGAGGCGTGCGTTCGCGCCGCGAGATCCTGGCGCCACGCGGCGATCGTGCGATCGGCGATCGCGAGATCGGCCGCAAGCAAGCGGCGGCGAGCTAGCGGGCGGCAGGCGGCGTTCGCGCGAAGCTACCCGGCGCATGGCAGCGCTTCATGATCGAGAGTTTCGGCGGCGGCGGCGGCGTCTCTCGGCAGACGTTCGCGCTCGGGGAAGGCTGCAAGCGTGCTCGACGGTCGCGGTCGTCTTTGCGACCGCGAGGCGCCCACGAGGAGCACGCGGCGGCGGCGCGCAAGGCGGGCACGCTGGGCTTTGCCCTGGCGGCGGCCCGACAGCTTAATGACCCGACCGGCACCCGTTTTTCCAGATTTTCCGGCCCGTGCCCGTGCACGCGAGGCCCAATTGTTGAATCCGGTCCGTGCCCGTGCACGCGAGGCCCGTTTTCGAAGTTTATTTCTGTACTTTGTAAATCTATGTAATAGATTAGATTTAAATGTGCGGTGTTTCACGATTGGGCGCGATGAGCGTTTTATTTTATTTTATCGTTCATATGCATGTCGTGGATGTTTAAATTATGCAGTAGCATGCTATGTATGTTTATATTACGTTGACAAACCTTTAAGTGTTTTACGTAATTGGATGCGCATAGTAAGCATGCTAGGTTTATCGCGTTTATCAAGCATATTTTAGAATTTCATGAGCATGTTTTACATGTTGAGTTCTATAGAAAAGCATGCTAGGATTACGTGATCTGCATGGACAAACCTTTTGAATAAAAAGACTAAGCAAGCAACCCGACAAATTGATTTTTTCAAATTAAAATGTCAAGACCTCCACTTTTTGATCTCTAAACAAAGTGAGGCGACTGTGAGTAAACGCCCACACGCGGGCTTGCTTGCACTTTATCATAAGTTTGTTAGATGAGATTTCTAAATAAAACATTTTAAATCTATTGAGAAGTGGGAGTTTCATGTAAACGTCCACACGCGTGGCTTGCATGTGCGATTTTCATAAGTTCTCTAGAGATAGATATAAAATGAGATAACAAAAGAATTTGAATTGGGCGGTATGGTCCGAGTGAGTATACCAATTCTAAGAATTCATCTTCTTTATTAAAATTGTGGTCATTGCTTGACATCACCTCAAGTACAACTTCCGAAGTCCGCTTCTTGCGATAGTGATGTGGTCTAGTAAGGTCCAATCATTAATTTCATTTGTCATAAGGATAAGTTGACATGGATTGAAATTAAGCGACTAAAAGGTATATTTTAGTGCAGTCGGGGGTTCATGTAAACGATCACACGCGTGGCTTGCATGTGGAATTCCATGGGCGATTGGAGGTTTCAATTAATATTGTTTTATCAAAAGGTTACAATATTATTATTCACAATTATTTGCGATCGTATGCTTATGTGTTTACATTATCGTTTGAGATATGTCTCTTCGCGATTATCAATATGGTCGCACAAAATCCGTTATCCGGTCCAAATTTTATCGAGTGGAAGCGAAACATGGAATATGTTCTTATCATTGAAGAACACATGTTTGTTCTCACTACTCCTAAACTCGATGCCCTTCTTGACGATCGACTAATGAGCGGCGAGTCAGCGGACTTTGGAATAAGTCAAACAATATGGCTAAATGCTATATGATGACTACGATGTCCAAAGGCTTGCAGTGCAACATCGATCGATGGCGACGCGATCGATATTTGGTCAAGTCTCGAGAGTAAGTTTGGGCGATCGGATCGACGATCGCTTCCACACAATGAGAGAAATCTTGGCGTGTAAGATGGAAGAAGGAAGTTCGGTCCATAAACATGTCTCCCACATGACTCATCTCATGGATAGTCTTGATCGGTTGGGAGGAGGTATTGACGGCGACGCCAAGGTCGATATCATCCTCAATACACTTGCCAAGTCTTTTGAGAACTTTCGTGAATGCGATCATGAGCAAGACCGAGTTTACACTTAGTCGGTTGTTTAATGATCTCGTTGCGGCGGAAGGAGTTATGGGAAAAGGAGCACATGCTCTTGCTAGCACATCTAAGGGCCCAAAATTTTCATCGCAAAATGGAAATAGAAAAGGGGTACCAAAGGTGGTAGAGGCGAGGAAATAGTGGGAGTAATGGGAGCAAGAACATGGTTGCCACCGGAGGCTTGAAGAAGCGAAAGGAGAAGGGCAAGTGCTTCAAGTGCGGTAGGCCCAGGCATTGGAAGGCCAAGTGCCCTATGCTCGAGGCTCGAGTGCGCTGTTTGCTTTAATGTGAAACATGTTTAGCGACTTGTTCTACCCATTCTTGGGTAGTAGATCTGGCGGCGAACCGATCATGTTTGTTACACCTTGCGTGGGTTCCTGCGGACAAGGAGTCTGTTTGATGGCGAGATAACGATCTCCATGGGCAACGCGAAAGTCGAAGCTGTGCGGTTGGAGATGTTTCTTTATGTTTTGGGACAACAATTTTAGTTTTGAAAGGCGTTTTATATGTGCGGATTTTCGGAACCTTGTTTCGCTTTGAAATTATTTACTCATGGATATTCTCATTATTTTGATAGTGGTGTTTCTATCATAAGAAATGACGAAGTTATCTCGTGTTGGCACTTTATATAATTAAGCTTTATACTATTTACGCAAAACATAATACCTATAACTATGTTGCATCTTCATCAAACCCTAAAAGAGAAAGTTTTCTTAAGAAGATGACTCTACTTTTCTCTGGCGTCTTAGATTAGGTCACATCAATCTAAATAGGATCCAAAGGCGGCTAAGAATGGGCGTTGGGTAATCTCACGGTTACTCGGTTCCGGTCTGCGAATCTGTATAGAAGGTAAGATGTCGACCGGACCCTTCAAAGCGAAGGGTTATAGAGCCAAAGAAATGTTGGTGTTAGTCCATTCGACACAGTAGGACCGATGTCCACACAAGCTCGTGGAGAATGCAGTATTTTGTCACTTTCATTGTGATTACTCATGGTGCGGATACGTATACCGCTTCACCGCAAGTCAGAATGCTTTGAGAAATTCAAAGATTTAAAGGCGGAAGTGGAGGCGGCTAGGTAAAAGTATCAAGTCATTTGCGTTCGATCGCGGTGGCGAATACCTCGATAACGAGTTTATGGACTATCTAGTGAAGTGTGGGATTACATCCCAACGCACTTCACCGGGCACACCACACAAAATGGTGTGTCGGGCGAAGAAATAGGACTCTTTTGGAAATGGTTAGATCTATGATGAGTTATGCTACATTGCCTATTTCGCTTACGGGGTATGCACTTAGAGACGACGCATACTTGCTAAATCTAGTACCGTCCAAGTCGATCGAAAAGACCCCTTTCGAGTTGTGGTTTGGGCGAAGCCCGGTTTAAGCCACATAAGGATATGGGGCGATCCGGCTGCGTCTTTGAACAAGAAAGTCGACAAGTTGGAGGCTAGATCGGACTGAAATTTCATTTATCGCTATCCTAGAGGGCGAAGGTGGTTTATTCTATAGTCCTAAGGATCGGAAGGTCATTATTAGCACTAATGCCGATTCTTAGAAGAGGATTATATGAAAATTAGAAGTCCAAAGTTGAAATCATTCTTCAAGAATTAGAAGATGATCGTATTCCACCACCGATTAGGCGAAAGGTGCGAGATGTCGAGTCAGTGGGAGGATCGACACGGATACTTCAAGAAATTGAAGTGGGTGAATTTCACCGGAGATACCGACCGTCTAAGTGGTACCTACACATCAAGTTGTGCAAGTTAGAGAACCACAAGTATCTGCACCCCGCGTTGCCATTGTGCTGTAGAACCTCGTCGTAGTGGGAGGTTGTTCGTCGACCCGAGCGATTTATGTTCGTGGGTGAATCTTGGTTTAGTCGTGAGCGAACATGCAATAATCGACCCATGGACATACTGAGGAGGCGTCTGAAGATATTGATGCAAGATCATGGCACACCGCTATGGACTTAGAAATGGAGTCCATAACGGCTATGGATGTATATGAAAGACACCTCTACCGGATGACAAGGAAGCCATAGGTAGTAAGTGGATATACAAGAGGAAGAGAGATTCGATGGAGGGTTTCGCTTTTAAAGCCGGGCTTGTGGCGAAAGGGTACACTCAGTTGAGGGCATCGATTTCGATGAGACCTTTTCGCTGTGTAGCAATGCTCAAGTCCATCGAAATTCTTCTAGCCATAGCAGCCCACTGAACCTAGAGGTTTGGCAAATGGATGTTAAAACCGCTTTTCTAAGCGTTACCTTGAGGAAGGTAGAGACATCTATATGCAACAACTGAAGGTTATGTGGTAAAGGGTGAAGAGCATCTAGTATGGAAGCTTAAGTCCATTTATGGACTTAAGCGAACCTCCGATCATGGAACTTACGCTTTGACGAGGTGGTAAAGTCCTATGGATTTACCCAGTTGCTAGCGAGAGTTGTGTGTATCGGTTAGATGTCAGCGGTGATGTGGTATTTCTTGCACTTTATGTAGATGACATCCTTCTAGTTGGCAACAACGTGAAGTTGTTATCGAGGCGTAAAGAGTTGGCTATCCGATCGCTTTCAAATGAAAGACTTAGGAGATCAGCGTACATTCTTGGGATCAAGGTTTACCAAGATCGCAAGAAGAAAATGTTGAGCTTATCTCGGGCGTCTTACATTGATCTTGTGATTACTCGTTTAGTATGCGCAGCGCCAGAAAGGATTGCTACCTTCGGACATGGCGTTCCTTTATCTAAACGCAGATCACCTATGATTTGCAAAGGAGATAGAGGAAATGAGACAAGTTCATTACGCTTCATAGTAGGAAGTCTCATGTACGCAATGCTATGCGAGACCCGATATACGCTATGCGGTAGGCATAGTAGCTAGATATCGATCTAACCACGGACAAGCTCATTGGATCGCAAAGAAGCATATACTCAAGTACCGAAAGGACTCGAGATTATAGGCTAGTTTACCATGCGAGATAGTCTAATGTCTTTGGGTTACAGACTTCAGTTCAAGTGACCGTGATGAGAAAAAGTCAACCTCGGTATGTGTTTACCTTGGGAGGTGGAGCCGTATCTGGCGGAGTGCAAAGCGATGCATTGCGGACTCTACCATGGAAGCCGAATATGTAGCCGCCGGAGGCTTCTAAGGAGGTCTGTATGGTTCAAGAACTACCTCATGGATCTAGATGTGGTACTGGTTTGCCCAAGAGTATCTAGCGGATCCATTCACAAAGAGAGAAAGTACCATGTCATACGAGAAATCGTTAGGCGAGTGGCGTCTTGATTGAAAAGATTGATCTGACGGAAAATCTAGCGGATCCATTCACAAAGAGCACGCCGCAAAAAGTCTACGATGGACACGTTAGAGGACTTGGATTAAGCTTGATGGCACCCACTTAGAAAGGAAACTTTTGTATAAGTGGGAGAAGCAAAGTGATGGTTGTTTGTAATAGCTAGTAGAAAGACACATTGTATACTAAAGTTTGCTTTAGTATAAGTGGGAGATTGTTGGATTTGTATCTTGAAAGCGGTTTGGTTGAGCTTGTATACAATGTTTCTGCTACCACTATTACAATCTCCTATCGATTTGAATACTTGATTGCATATATACGTGTCCCTTATCTCGTATATAAGTTAGATCATACGGTGTGTAGAAGATCACGAGTACGTATGATTGGTCGAAGCTTAATGAGATATAAAAGTTTCACACCGAGGCGACTTAAGGACGAGTTGTCGGTTTAGGCTGCGGTATAGATAAGAAGTGACTTGACTTAGTTGCTTGTCTATCTTGATGCGTCTACGGCGTATTGAAGGATCACAGTGAGATGAGTTCTTCTTTCTGACCGTCGTGAAGAACCAAGATCTCGGTGACTTACGATGATCTAAACCTCGATAAGGTATTAGGTGAATATGAGTTGCTGACCATCACTTTGACTTGTTATGGGTGAGGGTTATATGTTCTAACCCAAGATTCTCCGCATCTTGGGTGGTGGCAGTGCTTGTATGTCACGCTAGTTATCTCAGTCAGTCACCGTATCCGTTAAGGATGATGGCGTCCCTTAAGGAGCTCAAAGGTGTATTGTACTAAACCCCGCAGTTGAGTTAGCTCAAGTACAATAATAAGGTTGAGTGGTACTACTTAAGGAAATGAAGTTATTAATCGTTTTAAGCGATCAGTTGCTATAAATGATTAATGGACGTTCGATATCTTAAATCTGGGATTCGTAATGTCTAAGTGCAAGCCCGACTCAACTTGGTAATAAAGGGGTAAGTCGACATTCTTTCTCTAGTGGCATGATCGAATGTTTATAAATTAATTTATGTTACAGGTGAACATAAGATAATTAATTTATTTGAGGCCCATCTTTATTCCTTGCATTTGATCCACAAGCTGGCCCATCCAGGCCCGTAGCTCTTGGAAGAAATCGGCGCCCTCTTCTCTCAAAGGAAAGATTTTATTCTCTTTATCCCACAAGGATATAATTATATTTATGGTATATGCATAGATCCTTTCCATATAAGATTATGGAAATAATCACGAGAGTATGGAAATAATCCTAAGATTATGGTAATATTCCATATAGATTATAGTAATATTCCATATAGGATTATGGTAATATTCCATATAGGATTAAGGTAGTGCATTATAAATATAAGGTATGAGATAAAGTCTAGTTAATGCTTAAGTTTTGAGAGCAAATTTTAGCCCACTTCATAAGAGTGAATCTCAAAATTTGCCTAGGGTTTAGGGTGATTTCTTGTAGTATTCTCCATAGATCGTCCTCACTCGGCGTTGGAGATTGAGCAACCGGATACAGATCGGAAGGTCAAAGCACGAGTCTCGACCGTTCGATCCATTCATCCGTTCGATCCGCCTCGGCGGATCGAAAGGTAAACACGAAAAACCCCACGTGTTGCAATTAATTATATAGGCGCATGCTAGGAATATAATCAATGTATAGTGAATTAAACACCCAAGATGGATCATCGGGCGAGGTTAACATATGTTTTCCCAACAAGCACTTCCTTATCCTTCCCAAATGTATAAGTCGCTACCCTTCTCCTTGTAAGTTTGTTGTTACTTGTTGCTAATTGTTCCATATTCGGATCGGGCTCGATGGCGGTGAGATGCACCGCATGGCCGGGCTTATCGTTGAGGCGCCTCAATATGAGGCCATGGAGAAGGCTAGCCACCGACGGGGCCGAGGGCCGAGGTGAATCATGTTGGATGCTTCTAGGCGGGCCGAACTTGCTAAGGCGAAGTGAAGGAGCAGTGGCAAAGATGGCGGCCGAGAGTGCCCTCAAGAAGAAGGACCGGGCCTTCGAGGTGGCCCGTGCAGTGGGCGCGCCCAAGGAGGCTGAGGGCGAGAGGAGGCGGCAGACAGACAAGCCTGCCGGGCGGGCAAGGACCTATCTTGAGGGCCTTCGCCAAGAGGCTTATCAGTCGGAGAGTTTTCCTCTTTCATCTCGACACAGGCTGCTGTGATGAGGCCGCAGTGATTTGTGCCCACCTAGAAGTTGGCGGCCGAGACCAGTTTTGACAAGGCCCAACACGGTTGGGTTGAGGTCGACCATCCGGAGGTATCTGAAGAATTATGCTCGCATAATCGTTGGGCGACCTCTTTTCCGTGGTGGATGCCTTGGCATCTTACGCCTCCTCGACGGCGGAGGCCGTAACTCGGTCTGAAGGAAGATGAAGACTTGGAGCTTCAAGCATTCCTTCTTGAGTTGAGGTCAGCCGAGGCGGCAGTCGAGCTCGGACATTCGTTCCCGAGATCGGCCACTAGCGGAGGAAGCGGCAGCGGCGCGGCGGAGGTCGGAGAGTCGGCAATGAGCACGAGATCGATGGACCTAATGTAATAGGCTGATTTGTCGGGTCGATAGGACCTGTCTTTGCATAAACTTCCATTTTGAATAATAGAAATATCTTGTTAAAATGCTTGTGTATTGTCTTATTTCTAGCATTCTTCACCTCAATACTTGATTGGATCATGAATTGCTAACAAAGCCGAAAGAAGTCCGAGGTGCTCTAGCCGAGAAGGATGAAGAGGTGACACCTTTGGAGGTCGGTCGATGCCGGTGACTCGGTATTGGCCGACATGGACGTCGGCTCGGCATCGTCGACGGCTGAAGAAGTTGCATGAAGGCGATCACGGGGTGGCCCGCCTCCTTCTTGAAAATGAGGCGTTAAAGTTAAGGATTACACATCTCGAAGTCCGGGGCTGATTTATCTGAGATGTGATCCGCGGACGATCGATGCCTGCTGCGAGCGACGGCCGACAATGAGAAGTAGCTCGGATCTCGGAAGAGCATGCAGTACGAAGGGTAATCCGTCGGATAGGGGAACTACTATATCTGAAGCCGACAATCGAGTGGTATTGAGGGATGAGGAGGGTCCAATAGCAAAATTTTAAAAGGCTGCCTCGACTACGTCACGAAATACATGCGAGATGTATGAGATCGATTCATAACGGCGCATGCCCTGCCCACAAGGCGCATCTACGGCAACGGCGATCCCATAATGAAGAGCACGAAGAGGAGGCGGCTCGCACGATCACGCCGAAGTGCTCCGTCAAATGGGTCCGTCGGCGGAGGGCATTATAGAGGGCGGCTCGGCGGTTCGGAGGAAGGGCGGCAAGGCAAATCGGCGTGGAAGGGCTAGGCTCGGGGACAAGGGCATAGTCTGGTCGGCGTCGAGTTCACGAGTCGAGGTGTGGCCTCGGGTGCGGGATTAATTCCCTGGGCGGAATCCGCCCGCGTCGAGTCGACTACTCCCGGGAGCGAGCCGAGTGGTGCCGTCCTCGTAGATTGGGTGGAAGGCACAGAGTTCATTCCGGGTATCCATCGCCGACACAGGATTTCGTTCAAAATTATCTCGGCTTGGTGAGTCTCGGCGGGGCAGGAAACCCGAATGAGCGTACATAGTGTAGGACTTTGTATGTAGGTATAAATGTATTTAGACTCGTTTCAAGTGTCGTTTTCTTCTTGAGAGGTATAAACATAGCTTAGGACTTCGTTTGGTCGTAAATGTATTTATCTTGTATACTTTGCCATAATTTGGTGAGATCAATTTTGGATGTCTTATACATGTAGATTTTTCAACAATGAGTAATCAGATGCATGCATGTAGACTTTCAAACTAGTGAGTAGTGCATGTCGTTGCCTTGAGACGTTCAATTCAATGAGTAATCTACGAGTGCGGTAGCGGGAGAGTACCCTACTTAGTGGGTTTTTTCTTCGTGAGTCCCCTCGTGAAGGTTAAATCGGTATATCGAATAGATGTTGCATCTGAATAAAATGAGCGAAATGAAATATTCATTAGAAAATAAATATTTTATTCAACAAATATATGACATCGCACTTAGACAAGGCAAGTAAGGAGGCTAACATAAGGGCGATCCGAAATCAAAACTATGTAAAGTACCTCCTTAAATGAGAAATATGCCGAGTTCGGGGATAAGCGCCGGATAAGTGAGATAGCTTGTAAGCCCCTTACCAAGGTTCTCGTGAACACGGTATGGGCCTTCCATGTTGGATCCACTTTGTTAAGACGCTCGGCTCTCTCGGCTTCATTATTTAAATGGGGCGAGGTCGCCTACTTGGAGCAGGAGGTTTGACCCTTTTGTTGTGTCCGTGCGACTGGCTTTATACTTGGCCGTTTATGAAGGCTAGCTCGTTTCTCTTGAGGCGTCAAGGTTAGCTCATGGTCTTCCTCGTTCGGCACGATCGAAGTGAAGAGTCGCGGGCTTGGCGCCGATCTCGGCGGTATGACGGCCTCGGTGCCGTAGACCAGGTGAAAGGGGTTTCCGTCGACGTCCGAGGTGTGGTCTGTGGGACGAGAGGACTTGAGGAGATTTTCAGCCGATCGCTTTAGCTCGGTCCAACCTCTTCTTTAATCCTTGTGCGATCGTGCGGTTGGTGACCTCGGTGCGGCCATTCGCTTGTGGGTGTCGGACCAGGTGAAGCGTTGATCGATCACGAAGTTCTTCGCTGCACCTTGAAGTTTTTGTCTCACGAATGGGTGCCGTTGTCGAGACCGAGCGTGCGGTATGCGGGCGGCGGACTATATTTTTCCACACGAAGTGCAGATTCTCTGCTCGTGAGGCTCGATAGTGGTTCGGCCTCGACCCGTTTTGTGAAGTAGTCTATGGCTACGACTAAGTATCGAGTGACCCGGTGCTCGGTCGAGCGGACCAACAATGTCGATCCCCCACCGCATGAAAGGCCATGGACTCGCAAGTGCTTAGATCGGTCGGAGGCTTTTGACCGTGGAGTGAATCGGCACCGGGCACTTTGTGAGCTCGGCGAATCTTGCGGTGGGCGGTAATATCCGACCTCGGCGTTTTCTTTGAGAGAGCTCATGACCCGATGTAGCTTCCACAAGACCTCGGTGAATTTCATTGAGCACGTGGTCGAACCTTACGGCCGAGGCACCTCGGGAGGGTTGAAGGTAAGACTTCGGTGAGAGCGCCTCGTGCATGAGATACTTACGGGATTTCGCCATCATCTTTTGGCCTCGATCGATCCACGAGGTAGTGTGCCAACTTCGGATATGCTTTTAGGCGTCGTCGGTTTGGTTCACCTCTAAGATAACGCCGATATGAGGCGCCTCAATGCTTACGGAATGAACTTCCTCTCTTGGCGGTTTGCCGATGACGAAGCAATTTACTAAGGATGTCGGCTCGCTGCTTTCCCTCGTGGGATTTGATTATCTTGAAGTATCTGAATGAGGCCGACATCTGCTTTGCGCTTCTCGAAATGCTAACTTCATTCGATCCTCCTTAGCCTCGTATGTACCTAATACTTGGTTTACCACGACACAGGAATCTCCAAATATCTGGACTTTGTCCACTTTCAATTCCTTTGCTAGGCGGAGTCCGAGATCAATGCTTCGTATTCCACTTCGTTGTTGGTGGTGGAAGGTAAACCGCGGGCGTATGTCACTTCTTGCTTATACGGGCGAGGAGGAGGATGCTGCTCGCATTGCCCGTCTTGCATGAGGCACCGCCCACATACATCGCCAACAATCAGCGGGTGATACAAGACGGGTTCCTCCGCGGTGGGGATGGGAGTGACCTCGGTAGTAGGCGACCTCGGTGAATTGACCTCCACGGAAATGCGCAGGGCTTGTACTTTTATGGCGGCTGGGGAGTATGAGATATCGTGTTCGCCTAGCTCCGGTGCCAGCAGCTATCGTCCAGATGACTCGGTTTAATAAGACTTGTCTTAGAGGTAAGTCCGTTAGTACACGGGTGAATGAGCTTGAAAGTAAGGCGGGCGTCGTTTGGCGTTCACTAAGGCGAGCTACCTTCTCGAGGTTGGTGTACCTCGTCTCCGGTCCTTTGAGAACACGGCTAATGAAGTAGATGGGGAGTTGCCGTCCCGTCTCATCTCGCACAAGATCTGACACTAATTGCCTCGTCCGGGGTGGCGGATATAACGATGAGTTTCACCTTGCTTTGGGCGGATAGTGTCGGCGGTCGGAAGATATTCCTTCCGGTGTGTGAAGGCGACACAGTGTTCTTCTGCCGGTGAAATATGGAGCTCTCCTCGGGATCTTGAAGAAGGAAGGCTTTCTTGGCACTCGAGATAGGAATCGGTGAGGCGGCCGGGCATCAGGTGAGTTTGTGTATTTCACGGATGGTTTTGGGATGCATGTCGAGCACCGTTTTCACCTTGGTAGGATTGGCTTTCAGGCCTTCTTGAGAAACCCGCACCTTAAATTTACCGTTCTTACCATGAATGTGCATTTACGGGATTGAGCTGAGGTTGGCCGACACGAGGAGGTGAAGAATAGTTTCGAGTCGATGGCGCGATTCTCGGCTTTTTGCTTTTGACTACTATATCATCGACATAGACCTCAACAATTTCTCCTATGTGATCCTTGAAGATCGCATCCACCATTCTTTGGTAGGTAGCTCCAGCGTTTTCGAGACCGAGGCATCTTTCGGTGGCAAAGACACCAAGTCGATAATGAGCCGTTTTTGGGCGTCTTACGGGCTCATCAAGACTTGGTGGTATCCCTTGTATAAATCCGAAACTGAAGACCTCATGTCCCACCAATGCTTCCACCTTCTTGTCGATGTCGGGAGAGGTATGATCCTTTGGGCGGTGTTTATTGAGGTCGGTATAGTCGACACACATGTAATCCTCCTCACGGCTTTCGAACTACAGCGGGATTAGCCATCCAAGTTGGGTATTTAACCTCGTCTGAGGATTTTAGCCTCCTGAGTTGGGTTACCTCGTCTCTTATGACTGGCTTAGCTCGCGGCAAAACTTCTCTTACTCGAGAGCTGGTTTAGTGGCGGATCAATGTTAAGGCGATGAGTTATGAGCTCGGGCGAGACCCAGTCATATCGAATGGAGACCATGCAAATACATCTCTATATTCCCTTAGAAGTGCATGACTTTGTTGACGAATATTGATGAACCTTGGTACCAACCTTGACAACTTTGGAAGGATTCGTGGGTCGTATAGTTGAAGATTCTCGATCGGATCATCAAGGTGGCAACGGAGGGTTACAGAATTGCTAGGCACAATGGTAAGGCCGCATCTTGGAGTTGAGACTCGTAGGCATTCTTTAGTTGCCGTTTGGTCACCACTGAATGCTTAACACTCCACGGGGTGGGTATCTTAATGGTGAGGTGGTACACGGAGCGGACGGCTCTGGTTGCATCTGACCAATCTCTTCCTGGGATAATGTTGTAGGGAGGGAGCTCGGACGGGAAAAATTGAATGGCTTTGGTGACCGACACGGGCGCGCGCCTACGATGACCGGAAGGGTAATGACACCTTGAGTTGAGCCGCCTCTTGAGTAAAGCTCATGGCCCAGGAAGGTGCGGGGTGTACTAATTCCTCAGACATCAAGTTTATCCGAGGCGGCTACGGAATATGATGCTAACGGAGCTCCGATGTCAATGTGGACCCGATGTACATTCTTGTTACCCACCACGGCTTGTATTGTAATGGCATCTGGTGGGGCATGATCTTAAATCTTGGGTCGTCTTTGGAGAACACAATATTTTCTCCATCCGGAGTCGCTTGTTTTCGGCTCTTGAGTCGACCTCGAGCTTCGTTTCTAGCGACAACCTCGTCGTCTCGACCGGCGGTCGGTTATAGCGTAAACACTGCTCCATTGCATTGGGACCTTCGTCCTCGTCATCTTCGTCGGGTTGCGTTGAGGTCGGTCCGCAGCTGTTACCATTTCCATTTTTCCCTCTGCGCTTTTTATTACCGGCCCGGATCGGCGGTGTACTTCTTCAGTAGCTCCTTCCTGACGAGCTCGTCGAACTGCGAGCCCAGTTTGCAATCTTACGTATCGTGACCGTACCCTTGGTGGTAGTCACAATACTTTCCGTTGACTTTTTTCGATCCTCGCTTTCATAGGAGGAGGTTTTGGAAAGACTCGGTGTGAAGCTCAAATATTTCCATACTGGATTTGAATAGAGGCGTCGTTATTACTGAGGGTTTTGCCGAGGTCCCAGCGGATTCTCTTGGCCCTTCTTTATTCTTTGAGCGCACCGGCGTTGGCACCTCGACCACGATCCTCTGGTTTCGCCTCTCGGTCCATTGCTCGTCGGATCTCTCTTTCTTCCGATCCGACTCGTCCCTTTGACAAAGTTGTCGACGGGGTCGAGGCGACTAGCGGTCTTTGGTCATTCACGGGTGATCTCTTTATTGAGCTCGGTCGGATCCGTTCTTGAATCGTTGATGATGTGAGATCGTTACTCTCATCTATTTTAAGGATTCCATGATGAATCTGGAGGCGAAATTCGACATTGTTTCGTCCGTCCTTGACGGTTATGGCGAATCGGACGAAGGTTGTTGGTGACATCTTACGGTAAGCGTCATTTGAGCGATCCATGAGGTCTTTGAAGCAATGGATCTGTTACGGAGGCGAGGTGAACCAGCGTCGGCGTTGGAGATCGACACCTCGGGAAAGACCTTACACATATGGAAATCTTCCATCCCTTGGTTTGCCATATTGGTGGTATAGGCGAAATAGGAAGTCGGAAGGATCTCCAAGACCATCGTATGCGACAATATTCGGGCCGGTATCGCTGTGGCAAGGTGTATCGAATCTCCCGAAAAGGAGAAATAATTCGTCGTGTCGGTCGAATCCGGGGAGTTCGTTACCATCCTCTCCGGGAGTTGGAGATCGATAACGGCGTCTGTCGTCTCTTGAGGGAGTTCGACTTAGTCTTTCCTCCTTCTTTCCCGTCCATTCACATGGGTATCACGTCGAGGTGGAGAGCGGCCGCGGAGGGTATGAGGCGAATGAACCTGGTATCGGGCGATCATTATCTTTGTGGTGAGCGTTGATTGTTTCGGAGAGGTGGCGACCTCGATTGCTGTAATCACCACTTGAGCACTCTTGAGGGCCCGCTCCGTTTGTCCTGGCAGAGGAAACTACGGAATTGATTGAGGTTGGCATTGAGGAACTCGAACCTTTGCTCGACCGAGGACCTCGTGGGAGGCGGTGAATCGGTGTTGAGTCGGTGTCCTCCTCTTCGTTGGGACGGCGATCACGAGGGTGTATGGAAGCATTCTCCATGTAGCCCTCGGTGTGTGTGACCGTGGTGGCGTCCACAATCCCCTTTCCTCGGCGTTGTGTGACCACACGATCGTCCTCCGCCGGTTGTTACCGACATCGCCGGCGATCTTAGCGTTTGCGTGTCCTTGCCATTAGATTGTAGAAAACTTAGCTTTTGTTCAAGATTTCCCGCAGACGGCGCCAATGATAAATCTAGTATGCGAGATTTATAAAAGCGATAAAGAACCAAGAGACTTTACGTGGTTCGATCGAGAATAAGATCTCGTCCACGGAGGAGATGATCCTCAAGATGTTTACTATAATTTGATTCTGACAAGTATCTCGAGGGCTCTGGTATTGATGAATTTGCTAACCACTTTTACCATCAATCTAACTCCTATTTATACACAAGCGTAAACCTTGCCACGAATCCCTTGATTGGCGGGCCATCGTTCTCCTATAATGACCATGATCTCCGCCATTGTTACCCATGATTACTACCGTTACCTTATTACCGTTACCCATAATTAGGGTTTGGGGATCGTCATTTAGGCGTGTAGAGTAGGGCAACATTAGGTTAGGCCCGGCTGCGTTTGGGGCTCTTGTTGGGCGTATCCTATTTGTTGGGCACGAGAGGTTGGGCCATATCTATCATACACCAAGAAATACGGGAAGGAGATCATAAGAGATAAGGATGAAGGTCGACTTTTCGGTTCCCATATTCGAGAGCTAGTTGGAGTACGCTAACCGCCACGACTACTTGATCCTAGTGGATCAAGACATGGTCCAGGCGTGCGGTCAAATGCCTCTCAAATCCTATATAAGAGAGATAGATCGGCGGTCGGACACTGACTCTTGAAAAAGCGAAGATTTGTTCATGTCTTTGAATCTGCATTTTCATAACATTTACGATAGCGAGTGTTTAACTTCTAATTGTTTTAGAAGTGGGTCGATTTTATACGAATGTTGTAAGGAAATCTTTTATAGTTTCATAGATAGTTTTCAATTCAGTGTCCGATTTTATCTTTTGATAAAGTAGTGAGTTTTGTAAAATTCACTATACACTTATAGTGGTTAATTTAGCTATAGATTGATATCTACATATTATAATTTTAATTTGTAGAAAAATTTCATTTTCAGTGTTCTTTAAGTTTTTAATCCACTATTTTACTCTGTGTGGGGATAACAATCTACACAACTGTTTCGTGTTTAGGCGAAGCAACACTTTCACTCCCAATATTTCTAAAGCCACATCTGCAAGATAATGCATGTGCTAATTCAAATTTTTATACTATAAGAAAAGTGAGCCCGAATGAAAAGAGACGATCATCCCATACATCTCGCGCGTATAGTCACAAGTAAAAGATCAAACCATACTTCCATTGGAAAAATCTTCAACTATAGTGGATTGTAGAAAATACAAAACCATGTCTGCATTTCCACGGAAAGCTGCTTTCTTTGTATAGGGGCGTCTTATTTTCCCGATCGCGCTCAGTGGCAAGAGCTGGATTCTTTGTTATCATTAAATCAGCAATATCTGCAACCCCTGATATTCTTTGTTGTGTAGCCATTGCCCATCCAGTAGTGCTAAATCTTTTTGACTCATTGTTTGGACTAGTCTTCGCACGATTTCTAGGTGTTTGATGGCAGCAGCTACATGAAGAGCTCCATCTCCATCTTCTTCACTGATCTCCGATCTCCCTCCAAAAGCATTTCAACAGCTACACAATCACCTTCTACTGTAACTATGGTGACAATTTGAAACGCCAACTCTTCGTTTACTAATCCCTTTAGAAATACAGTATAAATTAGCCATAATATAGGTTGGAAATAATTTCTACTAGATTTCGTTTGAGACAAACAGAAACCAAGAAACGAAACGATAAATGCTGACCTTCCCAAGTTTGAGTGTTAGCTTTAGAGGGTGTTTGGCTGAGTTAATAAGCTCTTCAAAACAGTTTATAAGTTCCTGTAGAGTATTTAATAAAATAAGCTTCTAAACAGCTTATAAGATGTGAAATAAATAAGTTGCTAAACCCTAATTTATTTTTTCATAAGCTTATAAGAAATAATAAATTTACTAAAATAACATTTGGTTCATTATTTCCTACATGTACACTAGCAACTTCATCTATCATCAATTTTCTCTCTCTAATTCATGATTATTTCTTTATCTTACATGTTCAATTATCCAAACACTTTAACAACTTATAAACTCTTGACACATTACATTTTATAAGCTCTTGAAATATCTTATAAGCTGTTAGAGCTTATAAGCTCTCTAAAATAAGCTTAGTCATACACCCTCGTAGTCACTACCTCAGTGGAATGGTAGATGAATGAAGGACATTGTCATCATACTCATTTTCAGAGCTAGTTCATTCCAAATTCTGCCATTTTTTACCATATATTTCCCTACCACTCGTAATTCTCACTAGTCTCTTCATCTAGTAGCAAACACGTTTTTCGTTAATTCCTTTGTAGGCTATAGTAGTGGAGTTCCTTAAAAATTCACCCAAAGTGTGATTCGAGGTAGGAGATTTTCCTCGTCAAAAGGAAAGAAAAAGATATCTGTTGAATTTGGGGTATGCTCCTCTAACTCCTATCGTGTTTATAAGGAAATATGCAGTTTCTAATATATACTCCTTCCGTCATATTTAACTTGGTTTATTTCTTTACGGTAGGGTTATTTAGGATCTATTATTTTCTGTATAAAATAGTTTGATCTATTTGTATTTTATGTATAAAGTAGACACTAAAAATGGAAATGAGACCTCCCTAAAAAGAATACGAACCAAGTTAAATGAAGCAGATGGAGTATTATATAGTAAAAATCGGTGTTTCCCTTTGTTTCATTGTAAATTCTAGAAATGAAAGGAACTTCGTGGAGCTTGACTTGCGGGGTCGTTAATTAGTGTTGATGTCCCACTATCAAAACTACGCAATTTCAACATTAATTCATTTATCTCATATAAATTAGCTCCAAATCGATGGCTTGATGAAGCCGCAAAACTTCTCTCTATTTGTATGCGTGTGTTGGTCTAGTGGTAGAGTGGTTAATGTCCGAGGCCAAAGGTCTCGGGTTCGAGTTCATTGTGATGCAGCCTTTAATTTTATGTATTAAATTGACAAAAAAAAAAAACTCTCTATTTGTTATGGAAAATATCTTCTCTCCACCGTATATAATGAAAATTAGCTGTAATTCTGGTTCGGCCATTGATATCTATTTCCTTCTTCGATTTGAATTTTCTCTCATTCTTCTTAAAGCCACCAGATCATTCCCTACACCATTTTATGATGGTGGGTTTATATGTGTGCATTGGTCGGTCAACCGACCGACCGAAAATTTTCAAATCGAAAACCGAATCGAATATTTATTTTTATCCGAACCAAATCGATTTATAGTTTCGGATCGACGAAAATCGAACCGAAAAACCGATCGGTTTCGGTCAATCAACGGTCGAAATATATATTGTATATATATTTTTTAAATAAAAATATTTTAATCCTAATTATTTAATTAAAATATTAATTAATTATTATATAAACTAAGATCATATATTATGGACGGAGGGAGTATGCTTTCAAAAGAATACTAGCGACTTGCACAAGCTCTTATAAATTTCATGAAATCTCGGTTGATTAATTTCATTTTCGCAGTAACACGATAACATAAAAAATTAAGAATAATTTAGCGTAATATAGAAAACAAGAACTATGTAATTGTAAAATATCGCTCAATTTACAAACCTATTTGTCCATCCATAACATTTCAACTACAGTAAAACTTTTTATTGTTAATTCCTATTATTTATTTTTACTGCATCCAGCAAATTCACCAGCTTTGAAGAGTAGGACTGAAGACTCTGAACTGAAAAAATTTATGCTCAAGTCCGAATGGAAAATTTATTGTCAATGGATCTCAACAATCATTAGTTTGTCGAACGACACATTCAAGCAAAATAAAATAAATAAACACAGCGGGAAGATGCATAGTATAGTGGGTGTACGCAGTTTATAATGTTATATAATTAGAACGCCAACCTTTAAAACATTTGAAATTATGACACTTCCAGTTACGTTCAGCAATCACCTTGGTTGACTTGTGAATAAAAATTACAGTTGATCACATGCCAAATTTAACTTCATTTGCTGTCACTTTTATTATTTTTCTCAACTACCCCCGTTTCTTCAATCAAACTAACTTTATTTTTTTTTTACATTAAATCTTGCCAGTTTCCGGTTGATAATATATGAGTGAAGAAGCATAGTTGGGCACACTTAAATTCATCAAGAGTAATTTAACTGCTAAATTTTCAGCCTCGTACAATTAATGCATTAACGATGGATAATGAAGCTGGAAATGAGACCACTGATAAATCTAGCTACGTGAGATTTAATGTAAGCAGCAAAGAACACCAAGGCTTTTACGTGGTTCGATCGTTAATGAGATCTACGTCCACGGAGGAGTAATTCCTCAATACTTTCACTAGAGTTTTTAGTACAGAGAGTATTGGTTACAAGCCTTTTAGTGTTCGGTGTAAATTGCCAACCCGTCTATTGTCAACTTTCATTCTATTTATACCATCCTCGACCTGTAATGGCGAGCGTGCCCAACCCTCCATTGGTCGTGACTCTTGCCTGGCGTGCTCTCCATTGGCGGGCAGGGGCCGCTTCGCGCGTGCGCCACGTGGTGGGTGGCGCGACTCGGGTTACGGGCGTGTCTTCCATTGGTCGAGGGTGGCGCGACTTCGCTCAGGGCGTGTCCTCCATTGGTCGGTGGCGCGACTTTGATTACGGGCGTGTCCTCCATTGGCGAGCAGTGCAAGCCCACGTGGAAGGTGGCGTCGGCTTTTGTTGCCTGGGCTGGGGTTTTGGGAGTTGATTAGGGCTGCCTTGGGCTCAACCGTGCGGGCTCGCTATCGACGTCAGGCCCAACTCGTTTGGGCCTCTTAGTGGGCCTAGCCGGTTGGGCCATATCCCATCATAGCCCCCCCCGAATAGTCGAGGGAGCGATGCCGAGGTGGAGTGAAGGCGCTTGCCGGTGAGGTGTGGTTCGGTGGCGTTGTTCTTGAAGGTGGTGTCTTTTGGCGTGAGGGTTTGTCCGGTGGTGCGGATCCGTGCAGCCGGGTGGTGCATCGCTACGGGCATGCATCGCTTGTCGAAGACCGAGCCGAGTCGTCTGTTGTTGGGAAAAGATGTCTGCGGGGATCTTGGGTCCGACACGGATAGCATGGGTTGGTGCAGGCGAGCTATCTCACGGATGGCCGAGTCTTGTGCGGATAGTGATATCTGTTGGGAGGCACCGGCGATCCGAGCAGCGTTACACTGCACAGGTAGCGCCGAGGCTCGATCTAGATTTTTGGCGCGGCGAGAGGTCGGTTGGGCTCGCGCCGCTGTCAAGAGCGATCCGAGATGCCCGTCATCGAGCGTAGTGGATTGCGGGGAGGGCCGTGACCGATGCGGGTAGCAATATCCTACGGCGATCGAGGCCCGATCTCGATGGCCATACCTCGTGAGCCATGCCGAGTGCGGAGTTAAAGCTATGATTGCGCTTCTCTGGGGTGTCTGCCGGTAGCGTCGTAGGATAAATCACGCTGGCGGCGGCGGTTGTTGTTCGCTCGAAACATGTGCGGGCGTGTGGCCCATGTCCATCTCGGTGAGCACGTGGAAAGCTTGACAGGCGGTTTGGGGCGCCATCGTACTAAATCGCCCGGTATCAGGGCCAATCGCTCACCTGCTTTTCGAAAACTTTTCATCTCCTCCATAGAAAACTTTCGAACTCGGAGAAGCTCTTGACCATCTTCCGAATTCGCACCGAAAAAAAAGTAAGTATGTCTTGTTCTCTCTGCTCCGATTCCCTTCATCCGTGTCGGGCATCTCCGCGAAGTCTCGGGACGAACCGATCATCTTCGTCTCCGGATAGGGAAGTCGAGGTTAGGGATTACACGTGCCATACCTTGTCGGGTGAATCTAAAATGTAAGCGCTAGGATTCCCGCAATGTAAATCTGCGTGGAACTTGTTTACTGAGTCGGGGGCAAAATCGTCTCGACCTTTAGCGATATAGTAAAGGTAGGGAGGAATGCCGCATCCCTGGGCGCCAGGTGTGTTCCCACCACGGTGATAGGCGGTAGCCCTCCGGAGGGTTTCATAATGATGTGCGTAGATGCGTTGAGGCGGTCTTGGGTTCCTTTAGCCCTATTTTTCTGATTCGGGAATATTTCCAAATTCAATCATCCGTTTACCCCGAACTCCATTAGATCGTTGGTCGAGATGGGGCTTTCTGTTCTGCGTGTGGATGAATTCACCTTGAGCTCGATGCGATTTTTAGCGTCAAGTTTACGAGAGGACGTATTATTTCTCCCTCGACGGTAGTTTAGGGTTAAGCAACCACCGAAGTTGCGTGGTGGCATAATAAATTTTTTTCTTTTGAGGGCGAAGGGCATCCGACCTATGAGTAGGGGTTGGGTAAGATGAAGGATTTGAAATTGAAGTCCCTCGGCCGTAGAGGAAGAAGCTCAATCGGCTCGGTGAAATTTCTATTAGATTCACCGAGGACGACCTTAATAAGGCGGATGGAAAGTGCATGTGTCGAAGGTCCCGGGTGAGGGTCCGAGTGGGTGAGGCACCTTCTCCTTCTTATTCCTAAATTTCGGTCTCATTGTGTTAACGTGGTCTTCTTACATTTTGCGGTGAAGCTTAATCACGAGAAGGAAGGCGAGGCACCGGCCACTCCGCCTGCTCCATCTCGGGCGGGGTCTCCACCAAGAAAGAAGGGGAGGCGAGGTGGACCTGCCAAGCAAGCACTGTGGTAGTGGGCGCTGAGGCGATCTGCTGCCGGGTCTCGGCCGATCCGAGCACAGGCATGGAAATAGAGGCTCGCGCGGTGAACCGCGCGAGGTACCGATCTCAAACATCTCTGTTCCTTTCCTAGGGTAGTGTCTCCCTTGTTATTCGCTCTTGACCGCTTTGATTCTCGGGGCGTGCCCTTGGCGGCGGGTGGTCGCCGCTTTGGTGGCGTCGTGGCCTCAGCACGGAGAGTGGAGCGGAGGCTGGCAGCTTCTTGAGTCCTCATTGGCCGCCGAGGGAGGCGGGGTCAGGTGGCCCGTGAGGAGCAGGCGGGGCCACCCTTCTGAGGTTGCCACAAGAAGAAGGACCGGGCTCTGCGGGCTCTGCGCCGCGCCGAGGTGGAGGGTGCTCGTGAGGCGGTGGCCGGGCGGAGAGGAAACTTCGACGTATTTAGTGCCTGGCTAGGCGCAAGGGCCAATGTTGAAGGCCTTCACCACCAAGGTTGTCGAGTCGTAGACCTTCCGCCTTTATCTCCGATCGGCCGCGTGATGAGGCCGCGGTGATATCTACCCACTGGAGAAGTTGGCCGCGATGCCCGAGTTTGATAAGGTCGAGGGCGGGTGGTCCGAGGTGGACCCAGTCGGTGTACAAGAGCGCCAGCGTGATAGCCGAGGCGCCACATTCCACGTGGTGCGAGGCTTTGGCTTCCTCCGACTCGCTCGGCGGAGGCCGTGTCAAGTGCGAGGTGGATGAAGATCCGAGCTTGAGGAGCTTCTTGCCGAGTGCGGGCGAAGCCATGTTGGTAGAGGAGGAGGAGAGGAGCCGAGCTCGAGCTTCCTTGGGGCTGACCCGGCCGTAACACTGCAGAGGCCGGGCAGGCGAAGAAGAGAAACCGGGTCGGCGAATCCGGCGGGGAGGCTGAGGTCGGCGAATCCCAGCGAGCCCGAGGTCGGTGGGCGGTTGTAATAGGTTGATTTGCTGTGGTCGATAGGACCCGGCCTTGTAAAAATTTTCGATTATGAATGAAAGCATTTACAGTGCTCGAAATGTGTGTTGTCTTTTACTTTAGCACTCGATTCTCAATACGTCGGGCTTGATCATTATCTGGAACCAAATTGAAAGAGGCCCGGGTGCCTTGGCCGAGAAGGACGAAGAGGTGCTGCGGAGGAGCCGATGCCGAAATGACCCAGTTTTGGTCGTTGTTTCAACTAAAAGTATACTCTTAATTGACTCTGTCGAATGAGGTGTTGTAATAGGAAAGCTAACCCTAGTGCGTCTCAAGGAAAACTTAACGAGGCGTTACTAAGTTGCCACACAAAAAAAAACAATTAAAATCCTAAACACTCTAATCTCAAAAGGGTTGATAGATTACCTAGGCAAGAAATTATTAACGAAAGAAAGGCGAATTAACTAGCGAAAATTGATAAGCGGATAAATTATCTGGCAAAATTAAACCCCTAAATCAAAGAACATGGAATTGAAATTATAAACCCTAGGTATGAATCTAAAATAATTGAGCGAAGACAAGATTACTCGCACAAATATGAAAATAAATCATAATCCAACGAAGAAATCAATAATAATCAAATACGAAGCGATTAACGGAATAAAGCGATAGAAGAAACTTACGAACAATCGAGCGATGGAATAGATAATGCAAACTTAAGCACGAATCCAATATCCGTACAATATTATTGAATCGATCAAAAGAAAGGAGAAGGAAAAGCAATGGAAATAAAATAAGCGATGAAATCTCTGCTACTGCCAAAAACACAAAAGACGGAAAAAAGAAATAATGAAAGGTAGGTCTTGAAACAAAAAACGATATATATATCGAAAATTAACGCTTGCAGCCCGGACGCGATCGAGCGCCGGACGCGTGCTCTCGCAAACAAGGACCTCCAAGCCGGACTCATGCAAGCGTCGGACCTTGCCAAACCTCGGATCGGCTAGCAGCCCGCGGGGCCTGATGAGCACCGGACTCGTCGAGCTTGGATGAAAAATTAATAAACACGCGGCCGGGACGATGAGCGCGGACGCAGGACTCTCGGGCCAATCTGCGAATGCAACCAGGCGCGAGACGGGTCGGGCGCCGGATCTGAATCTCTCGAGGCGTGCCCGGCGCTGAGCCTAACGAAGCCGGGACGCGTCTTTCCTTGAAGGGCGGCGCTGCGCTGCGACCGGCGTCGGCTATGCAGTCCGGCGCTTGGGTGCGCTCTTGAACAACAAAAGCTCAGCGCAATCCTACCTACACAAAACAAAACGAACATGATTCGATAAAGATATTCAAATATAGCAGAATGGAATCAAAGCGGCGACAACAAAACAAAGAAAAAAAACAAAACATGCAAAACAACACCCCACACTTAACTCTTTGCTTGTCCTCGAGCAAATCTTAGTTTCTTGAAAGGAATGGTACACATAGAATCAATACTTCAAATAGAATCAATCACGTATTCACATCCCTTGAATCGTCTCATAATATAGTTCTCATACAATGATCCTCGTTTATCAATCGAAACATGTGACTTATCATAGAATAGGCGTGCTTGACTCAACATGATTTCTTTATCAATATACAACTTATATGGTTCCCTTTCATGTAAGATATCTCAAATGACAACAACAAATAAGAACATGTGGAACTTAAAACCGATTATAGAACAATAATGCGTTAGGTGGAACCTTGAGTTGTACACTCGAGTATCTAACGTGATATCTATACCCATAGCAAAGAGTCTCCATTAGAGACAACACAAGCAAGAGGGTAGAGCCCTTATTCGAATTTAAGCCCGCTTATTTCACAATAACGACATATTTTCTTTTCTCTTTTTTTTTTTTTTTGTCCACTTTTCTTGAAAGATCATACAAGAGACGGGTTCCATTTACGAAGCATATGACATCCGATCACACACTTGTCTAAACACGACTTTCTAATTATGTCCCACGATTCAATTGACACCTAAGTTTCATTAAACTAAAACCATATACCAAGATGCAAAGAAATTCGGATCAAAACATAATTAATTCAACTTAAGGCATAATTCTTCATCACCATTGATTTCAGAAGATAAAATCGCTCTCTAATCCGAACAAAAGTTAAGAAACGACAAAACACAACAAAGAGAAAAGAGAGAAAAACACCCACACTTAAAAAGCAGAAGGACCTCATTCGTATAAAATATTAGAAGGCGGATGAGACTTCCAGGCGAGACGGAGCACGAAGGAAGCAACAAGACAAGGCACAAAAGCGAAACGAGAGAGAAGCAAACCACGAAAAAAAAGAAGCAAAAAACGAACAAAAAGGAAAACTGAGCTCCGATAGTGAAGAATCACTGTGGTCGGAAGCGGTGGTGGAGGAGGGCGCCTGAAAGGTAGTCCATGCGTTCCACGGCTTGAGGCACCATGCGCCGTTACTCAATCATCTCGCGGTTATATATGTTCCATACTTGGTTTTGCTTCGTGCATAATTGATTCTGCCTGCGACGCGTTGATTTTGCGATCAAACCGAGAATTATGTTCGGAACTCGCGTGGTGACTAATTCCTCTAAAGCGACCAAACTCCTCACGAAAATAACTATACCCGGCCCGATGCGTATTGCGGGAAGGGAAGCTGGGGATAGGATCGATGCGCTCACGAGCTCTGTCCCTCTGCATCTGCTCTGTCACGGTCTTCATCGATGGTCGGTGGTATCATAGATGATCATATCACCGTAGGTGCATGTGATGGTCCCGCGCTTGCTTGGGCTGCCTCGGCTCTTGAACCTGCGTCGTACAACATATATCATTTCACTAACCTCGATCGAGGTACCGAGTAGTCTCGTGTAGCAAGGAGCCTGACTCACAAGATCAATCATCTTAGGTCATATATGATCTTGAACCGGCTGCGTCCATCGTTATTTATGATCCTTAAGCTCAATGCCGATCACGGAGGATTTGTACATGGGTTGGCCCTACATTTCTTGCTGTGATCGCTTCAAGTGGTCCCAAATAAAGTATATCGTGAAATCTTCGTTCTTTACATACACGTGTTAGCGAGGAAGACTTAGAGGATTCGCCTTATTTGCCTGTCATTTCCAAAACATTGAAAGCTATGAACTTGTGGACCATTCAAAAGCTCGTCCCTGATAAACCCACTCGGCATTCCGACGGATGACCGTATTAAATCGATAGCCCTTCGGCCTCAACATTGAAAGAATTGGGCACGCTACGTTGCGCCTGAAAACCAAAATCCCTTCATTATACGAGCGTTATAACATATTCTTGCCCCAGACAGGGCAAGACAAGGAATCGATTAATCATCAATACACATCGTGCATAGAATTGACACAATGGGTTATAACCGGTAAGTCCGTCAAAGCATATTGTAGAACCCAAATTTTTAAATACTTCTTACCTATCCTCAAGACCTAGACTCGCATCAATGCCGGTTGAATTGACGCGGAGGTGTGATTTTGAAATGAAACGACGATAGTGTGTACCTTCCCGCATTATAAATTGGGAAGGTAGGGTACATAAGCTAATATCTCTGTTCCACCAGTGAACATCTGCCGGCGAGGATGGCGAGAGGTGGATCCAGGCATTTTAGTGCGAACCATAGTGTTGTGCAGAGGCATGCGGATGAGTGTCTGGAAAGAGTTGCGGACGGACAAGCGTCTCGGCAGCGAGTAAGTGAAAGTGAGCGCGGCGGGCCAGCGGGCAAGCAGCGAGCGCGGTGCAGACTGCGTCGCGGGACGGTGAATAAGTTGGTGCTGGCTGGCGGGCGCACGGAGCGGAGCTAAGCGGCGCTGGCGTGAACTTACATCGCCGTCGCGAATAGTTGGTGTGGCGCCACGGCGCCCGAGGCGCCAGGACGGGCGAAGGTGCGTGGCGGCTGGTGACTGAGCACCGGCGGAATGCGCAGGCGAGAGCAGCCGCGTCACCGGCCACAGGTGTCGGACGGAAGCTTTGAGCGTGGCGGCCGGAGGGCCACAACGCTGGTGGTGTGTATCCGGAGCGGCGGACATGGTATGGTGAGGCGCCTGTGTGAGAAAGCGCCGACGGTAGGTGGAGCGTGAATGTAGGTGGCGACGGGAGAGGAGGATGAGCGCGTGACCGGTGAGGAGAATCGCACGAGAGGAAAAGAGTAAGCGGCGCAGATCTAATTCAATTTATATATATATATAATTTTATTTTATTTTATTTTATTTTATTTTATTTTATTTTATTTTATTTTTTAATAAAAGGACCAAGCGCTTTGTTTCACTGCTGTCGTTGGCAGTCGACTTCTCCATAAAGATAAACACCGCCCGGCTCGTTGCGTCCATGGTATCCTAGTCCCATTTATCCCCTCCGTACCGTCGCGTCCGTCAGGCGTGCTGCCATCCCAAATTTATCCACCTCGCCGGCTTCGCGCGCCGTGCATGGGTCCTTCATTGTCATGCGATTCGTACCGGCTGCGGTATCGCGTCCGGCGCTGGGTACTCTCCTGACGAATTTTGCTGCCTCCTTTACATCCATTCCGCACCAGCATAAACCACAAAACGAAATAAACACGCAAACAAAGAACAAAAAAAAGGAAAGCACGAACAAGCGAAAGGAAACGTGGGTTGCCCCCACATGGCCTTCGTTCATTAGTCTTCTTGACAAACTCGACGATCAAGGATCGAGTGCGAAATAGATTCCACCGTAAAGGAGGTCCGGACCCTTCTACATAGAGCTTTACTCGTTGACCATCTGACCATCAGCGATTATCTGATCGCTTCTTGACGCACAACCGAACCATACGGCTTCACTTCGATGATAAGCCCTCAGCGAGACTTCAACTTCAGGAAAAAGCTTCCCGAGATAGGTCAATAACAAAACCTTCATTCAGGCTTCAAATCCTTATGCAGATTCGCGATCATGAAGCTTCTGACCTTATCCTTATGATACGCGCATTGTCATACGACGTTCTTGAGCTCGTCGTCGGACATTTGGAGAAGCGATGCTCTAAGGATTTAGAGGATCGAAGTTCGAACTCGATGGCCCAATATGCCTTATGTTCACCTCCACGCGAAGGACACGCTTCCCATACACAAGACGATATGGGCTCATTCCCAAGATGCTCTTATGCAGCGGCACGAGTAAGCCATAGGCGCTCGTCGTTGTTGGCCCAATCTTTCCTGAGGGCTGCACGGTCTTCTCGAGGATGCCCTTGATTTTCGACATTACTCGTTTCGCACAAAGTCCGTGGGTGGTAAGGGTGGCGATCTTATGTCCGATTCCATTCTTTTTCATTAGTTTCTCAAACAACTTATTGAGTGCTTTCCACCTCACTAATGATTGCTCGTGGAAATCCAAACCTCATAAGATGTTTTCCTGCACAACTTGAGCAACAATGTAAGAATCACATGTCTAGCTGGGATAGCCTCAACCCACTTGGACACATAATCAACGCAAGCAAAATATACTCGTATAGATTTAGGAAAGGTCCCGTAAAATCTATTCCCCAACATCAAAACCTCAACTACTAAGATGTTGTTGAGGCATCTCTCTACGTCAGATTGACCCGGCTTTTGACACGATCACAAGAGCATCGAATGTATGAGAATCTTTGAAAAGAGTTGGCCAAAATAAACCGATTGTAACACCTTGGCGCGCTTTTGTCCTCCAAAATGTCCACCACATGAGCTTGGTGGCACGTCTCAAGGACTTGGTGTTCCTCATCGAATACATCGACGGATAACCTCTCCTTCCCAACTTAAAAGATGGTCCTCCCAATAATATTGCATGCAGAAGAGAAACGCTTCTCTTGGGAGGTAAGGTCAGACCTCAACTCACCACTGCTAAATAATTAACAATGTCAGATACCAAGGCAGTAGAAGAGCACTATAAGCATGCTTCATGGGAAGGACTACGTGATGGGACCTATAGTAGGCTGGGATGGGACTATCTAATCGAGATAAATGATCGACACTACATTCTCACTACCTTTCCTATCCAGATTTCTAAGTCGATTCTTGCATAAGAGCACCCGTCTAATAAGTCTAGCTTGGCCGGGGTTTGGTCAACAAATATCTAGGGCGCATGATCACTATGTATTATTACTCTAGAACCAATTATGTAAGCCGAAACTTATCGAGAGCAAAATCACAAAGCATCTCTTTTCAGTAGTTGTATAATTTACTTGAGTAGGATTAAGAGTTAAGCTTGCATAGTAAATCACACGTAACATTTTATCACCCGTGCTAGACCACTTGTGAATTAGAAGCATCCCATGATTTAAAGGAAAAACCAATTAGACCAACAACGCGGAGTGCGGTCTGTTTCCCTTTAAAGCATTAAAAGCAACAAGCGATCATTATCAAAATTAAAGCGAGAATCATGAGCTAACAGATGAGGAGGGTTGACATGTTTTAGAAAATCCTTAATGAAAGCAGCGGTAAAAACCAGTGAAACTCCTTATTCCTTTAACATCATTTGGTGGGGTAACTTTTCAATCACCTCCACTTTAGCTCTATCAACCTCTATCCTCCAGACTGACCGATGTGTCCTAACACAATGCCACCACGGACCATAAAATGACTTTTCCCACTTAGAGTAGTGCGTATTCCACACAACGACTAAGTACACGCTTCAATCTTTTCTAAGCATACTCAAAGAGGATCAACACGAAAATCATCCATAAAGATCTCTACAAAATCTCCATCATGATGGAAAAGTGGGACATCATACATCGTTGAAAAGTACCGAGCATTGCGTAGTCCAGAATGGCATCCTTGAAAAGCATATGTCCCAAATGGACTTGGAGCATTGTCTGGCTCGATCCGGCGGGTTACATGCAACTGTAGTAACGACAAACCATCAAGAAGCTGAAATTCATTACCAATGATTTATCTAACATTTGGTTAATGAAAGGAAGGAAAATGATCCTTTTGGAAGATTAAGCTTAGATAGCTATGCACATCCGCCTCCAGGACGTGGTCTCGTGGGCACCAACTCCTTTTCGTTAAGGACCATCTTTATTCCTCCTTTTTGGGCACGAATGGACGGACTAACCCTTCATGTCAAGAATTGAAAATGATTCTTACGCAAATCTTTAAGATCTCCTTCTTCTACCTCACCGAGCAGGGTTAAGTCTCCGTTGCCTCCTTTTACCGCTCCATCTTCAATCTTGATCTTATGCATGCACATGGCAGATCGATTCCTCGATATCGCCAACTCCACCGGCGAGCTTATGTCTTTTCAGACACGGAGACCATAGAGTTGTTGGTCTTCGGTGAGTTCAGGCGAGACTGATCACGCTTCTATTATCCTCGAGAAGACATACTCAAATTCTTGGAAGCTCCTTCAACTCTAACTTCGCCGGGTGGAATCTCCTTTTCCTTTATCGGTTTTCAAATTCGCTTCCAACATGAGCCTTTCATCCGAGTCGCCGATCCTCGTACTTCCTCCACTGTGATCCCGTACATAAAAGAAATCTCGCCAAGGCATCAATCGAGTCTATAAAGAACAGTATATTGAATTAATTGATGGCATGGCCTTATTATTATGCACGAAAATGACATAGTCTCCCTAGGACGGTCTCCTAATATTTCCATTTTCATCAATCAGGTATTAGTAGTGGCCATAAAAGGTCGCCCTAATAGCGCAGTATGGTCTCGACCATTTTCATGACATCGCCTATCTCTAACACCACAAAATCCACGGTACAATCAAACCACCCACACGCACAAGAATATCCTCTACAATTCCCTAGGGTGCAGACGCGATCAGGCTACGCAGACTCATACCAGAGTGGTTTACCTCCTAATTCTAATTGCTTGAAAATAGAGTAAGTGCATAAGATTAATACCGACTCCTAAATCTAGCATCCTGCTTACCATTTCCCAAAGCAATTGTGATGAGAAGCTACCGGGTCCCGTTGTTTGGGTGGCAGTGGTTGCTGCATAAAGAGTTGGCCACCTCGATACCATAACCGACTCATATTGTCGACAAGCCCCTCTTCGATGCAAGTTCCTAAGAACTTAACATAGGCGAACGTATGCGATCACAGTCCGAGCGCAGATTCACATTAACTTTGGAAAGCATTTTGTAAAATCGAGACTGCCGCTCTTGTTTCTCATTTTTCAATCGGCTCGGAATGGCAGAGGCTTATATGGATTTGCCTCTTGTGTATGCTACATCGGGTCTTCCCTCAATCACTTTCTCCTCACTCTCGGTTTCTCCTACCACTCTCTCTTCCACTATCTGCTCTTCCACAATCTCCGAAGTTGTACCTTATTATCAACCTTCTTCCCACTTCAAGACAGTCCGACTGAGCTGGTGTGGCTGGAGCCCTTGCCCCGTATCCTCCCGCCCTGTTGTTGTCATTTCGTTGACAGCCGAGATCCGCCTAATCGCATTCTCAAGACGCTTAATGGTCGCATCTTGTGCTTCCCTGCTAACTTACTCTTCGCATGAACGCGCCAAACCTATCCTCCATTGATGATTTCGAGGAGCATGTTGACGCCTGTGGAGGTTGGTAAGGTTGCCGAGGGCACCGCGGCGGAGGCGGCCGTTGTGGGTAAGGAATGCTGAGATGGCGGTGGCTCCGATAAGGATACTTGCGGATATGGCAATTTGTCGTATGTGGTCTGATCGCGACCATAACCCTCATTGCTTTGACGGATACTGCGAGGCGTGTCTTGCTACGGTGACCTGTGAGGAGGCGCAGTCTGCGAGTTTGAACTCAACCCCGACCTCTAGTTCTTCCACCTCGAGTTGTTTCCGGTTTTGCTCATAGTTCGCCTCGGCTCATAAGGTGGTCGAGCCGAAACCTTGCATAGAATATGCCTCTACTCCGCCTTCATAGACCGGTCTCCATATTAGGGCACATATCCAGATGTCCCATTTCCATGCAAATCCCACAAGGATGCATCGAGATCCCGAGGATGCGCCGAATTCGAAGAAGGGACGAACTCTGGTAGTGAAGGGAACTCACCGCTTCATCTATACGTTCTCGTCATCTCTGTGCCGTCAGCCTCGCAAATCGATCCGTGCTCAATGAATCATGTAAGATCGACGCTGCACTCGATGCCTTCGGAGGAATTGCTCGCCATGACGCCAAAGATTTCGCAAGAGCCCGCCGGATATGAGCTATGTTGCCCGCTGCGCGCGGCCTTTTCCCCGATCGGATTCGGATCCCATCGAGAAGAATGCATAATGTAACCAACGGGAAGAAGTGATGCGGCATTGCTTTGAAGCTCCTTTAATCTTTCTCTCGCTCATGAAAGCGGCCATCAAGATCCCGCAGAATGTAATTTTTATCAAGATCTCGTCTTCTGGCTGCGGATAGAACCTCAACATGAACCGCCCACCACGTAATTCAAATTTGTCGAGAGTCGTGATGAAAACTCATAAGCCAGACTTGGCTATCCTAAGTAAGAGAAACAAGCAGTCTTCAAGCTCGTTCAGCTCGGGCCCATCGTAGAGAATGATCGCACCCTTGATTATATTCTACGATAAAACCGTGGCGTCTTCATTTCATGCCATGAAAAGTAGGAATGAGGTTGAAGTGATTTGCTTAACTCATCCCACGTCGGCGCAGGCATAACACGGATTGTAGTCTCCTATCTTAGGGCTAAAGTAATCCCCTCGCGAGGACGCGCGTCCTGGTCATGATTGTTGTTCATTCGATCACCTAACCTATCGAGAGGAACTCTTCGAACAAAAATTGTCGATGTAGTAACTCTCAACTGTGAAGAACGCGTCTCTCATAAACTATCACTAACTGAGTGATCAAATCTCGCCACACTAGGCGGTCCTTGTTGCTCAACTTGTATATTCTGACGGATGCCAGATCTAGTTAAGCGGCATGGCGTCCTAGATACACAACACTCAACAAAAGCGAGATCAAAAGCAACATGCTACAAAATAAGAAAGGCAGAGAGAGAATAATAAGCGAAAAAATGCAACATTAATAAGCGCTAAGTGACTTACCCGAGCCGCAAAATTTGTTTCAACTAAAAGTGTCTCTTAATTGACTCATAATCGAACGAGGTGTTGTAATAGGAAAGTTAACCCAAGTCGCTCTCAAGGAAAACTTAATAGGGCTTATAGTTGCCACACAAAAACAATAAATCTAAACACTCTAATACTCAAAGGGTTGATAGATTACCCTAGGCAAGAAATTATTAACAAAGAAAGCAATTAACTAGGCGCAGAATTGAAAGCGATAAATTATTCTAGCGAAATTAAACCACAAATCAGAAGAACATGGAATTGAAATTATAAACCCAGGTACAGAATCTAAAATAATTGAAGCGAAGACAAGATTACTCGACAAATATCAAAATAAATCATAATCCAAGCGAAGAAATCGATAATAATCAAATACTGAACGATTAGCGAATAGCAAGAAGAAACTTACGAACAATCGAGCGATGGAATAGATAACTAAAACTTCGCACGAATCCAATATCCGCACAATATTATTGAATCGATCAAAAAGAAAGGAGAAGGAAAAGCAATGGAAATAAAATAAGCGATGAAATCTTCTGCTCGCAGAAACAGCAAAAGACGGAAAAAGAAATAATGAAAGGTAGGTCTTACGTAAAAACGTGATATATCGGCCAAAATTAGCGGATACGCGAGCGCGATCCCAAACGCGCGCGGAGCGCTCAGTAAACAAGGACCTCAGCCACGGACTATGCCCAGTCCTTGGGAGCCTTCGAGTCGGTCTAGCGACCGGGCCAATGAGGCGCGGACTCGCGAAACTCGATGAAAAATTAATAGGCACAGCGCCGGGCGCGATGGCGCGCGGGGCCTTAGAGACTCGGGCCAATCTTGCGAATGCAACCCAGCGCCGAGGCCAGTCGAGCGCGAGGCGAATGCTCTACGGGCGTGCCAGTAGAGGCAAGCGAGCGCGGACGTGCGTCTTTCCTTCCAGCCCGAGGCGCGGCTGGCACCC